>PVKP010004513.1:0-97185 GCA_004027715.1 Plecturocebus donacophilus
ATTAATATTAATATATACATAATATATAACATATATAATATGGTATGTCCTCATATGGTTGCTGCATGTATTCTGTCCAATTCTACATATATATGTAGAAATATATATTTCTACATTTGTATATACACACACATATATGGTGTTCAACATAATGTTTGAAATATCTGTACATTGTGGAATAGCTATATCAAACTATTTAATGTATACCTTACCTCACATACTTATTTTCTATCATGAGAACATGTAAAATCTACTCTTTCAGCAATTTTCAAGTATACAATACCTTGTTAACTCTAGTCACCATGTTGTGCAACAGATTTCTTGAAATTACTCTTGCTGTTTAACTAAAATTTTGGATCCTTTGAACATCTGATTCTTCTTTATATTTTCTGTTGTAACATTTGATTCAAGATAATTTGCTTTGCTGATTTAAGTCTTTTGTAAAAAATGGTTTAAAATATTAGATATTAGCTATTTATAGCGTCTGTGTCATCTTCATGTTTGTTGCCTGTTTTTTTCCTATGTGAGTTGATATTTTCCTGGTTCTTCATATAATGAGCAAATTTGCATATTCTCAACATTTTGTTTATAACATTATAAGACTCTGGGTACAGTTTAAAGTCTATACATAACGTTGGTAATTTTATTTTGCAGAATATTGATCTGTTTAATTTTGGGTTTCAATATACAACCTGCCTTCTATGTCCGGTGGTTCCAGTACCAGTCCAGTTTTCAAAAACATTGTAGTGCTCTTTCTTTCAACTATCTTTGTGTGTCACCCAGTAGATTGTGTCTTATTAATCAATACAGTTCTGAAAGTCTTTGGTCCCTGTGAAGATCCAATATATATACATGCAGCTCAGGGTAAAACTTTGAGGTTCATAAAAATAATTTTATAGGATTACTTTCAAGAGTTCTTCCATCTTCATCATCTCTTCCAGATTTTGTTGTCTCCTGTAGACTCCCTTTCTGGCCACCTGAATATAAACCTTAGTCTTTAGTTTATTCACTCTTCCATGCTCTTTCATGTTTGATGCAACATTCATGTCCAGACATTGGAGGGAAAAGAAAAAGGAAACAAAGCAATGAGTGTTACTCCCACATTCATGGAATCACATCTCTGAGAAAAAATTTTTCCTCTCTCAGAGTTGATTCCTATTGGCCTTTTATATGGCTGCTACTACCTCTGTGAGATCGCTGGGGAGATTGGTAGAAGAGAAGGGAGAAATGGGAGTAAACAAAAATAATTGAATTTCTGCACACCAAATATTAGGATTTAATTTTTTTTTTCCTTAAGTCAGAAATAGAGGTAGAAAACTGTGTGCTGCTGTGCACATTTCTAGGTTGCTGAATGTGTTACATTCAGGATGAGAGATACTGGAGGGAAAACATGGTAAACGCACTGCCAATTTGGTAGTATGTTGGATTTTCATGTTAATTGCTGAACTACCCAATGCTGTGTACTTTCCTTAGTCCTCATATGGTTGCTGCATATATTCTGTCCAGATTCTATAGTTGTATTCAATGGGAGAGTCTGTTGACATGTACAAAGTCTGTATTGCTCCCAAACAGAATTCAGGGCTACTGTTTATCAGGCTGCAATATCATTTGTAATATACTCACTTAACACCTCCAAAGCTATCAATCCTCTTAGATCCTAGACATATATAAGCACTTTTCAAATCCTGGTGCAGAAAACTAAGCTCTGCTTTTCAAGTTTACATTTTGTTTAGTACAAGGCTTTAGTGGTTTTTTTTATTATGTTTTGTTTTGTTTTTTCCAAAATCCACATATCTTAGCTCTCATCTTAGAGTTTGTCCTGAGCCAATATAGCAGAAATAGTTGGAATTGCCACACCTACCTCAAACCCCACATTCACAACTAACTGAGATATTCAATATAAGTAGTTAAGTCTATCATGTGGAAAATAAAAATAAGCATGTCTTTTTAAGGGCTTAAAAAATCAAAATCTCCATAAGTTGCTGGGTTTTCTCATATCACAATAGTATCTTTCATAGTTTTATCAATGGTCATCAGTCAGGGTAACTTTACAATAAAAAAATAGATGTAATTCAGCAAGACATACGATTAACAATTACCCATCTTGAATTACACTTGAGTTAGGGAAATAAATTCTGTGTTCATCATTTATGGCTTTTAAATATCCTATCATGTACAAGAACAGGAACTACCTAACCAATTCTGACATTCTGATGATATTTCTATTAATTCCTTTCAATTTCAGCATCAGCTAAAAATAATCTGAGGCCCAACATACCACAGGTGAAAGTACAGCTCTTTAATTGAGGGTTAAAAAGAATTTGCTATTTTCAGCTAGATATTATAGGATCAATGTTACCACCAAACAAACTTATAATCAATAATACCTCATCATTAGATGCATGACTTGAACCATTCAACTTTCAACTATCAATTTAAGTAATAGGATTTTTTATTTATACCATTTATTATAATGGCCAGTGGTGGCGGGTTCTGTGATGAACAGCCCTACTAATAACAAATGCACTGAGGAATAATCTATTTTACCAAGGGAGGGATTTATAGGCAGACAAAATAACATATACTACTCATTATTTCTCTATCTAATTGGCTATTTTGTGCTGAAGGAATATTTAAAGATTTCTTATAAATTTTCTTGTTTTGTTGGTGAATTTTAATTTTTCCCTATAAAAGCTGACTATAAAGAATAATACTATCTATGCCCCAACCTATTATATTTTCACTGATACTCCTCAATGCATTGTAAATATTCTTTCTTTTCAGATTGAATCATTGCTGTAGCTCAGAGCTAGACCTGATATTCTTTCTATGGTTACACTCTCTGATGTGCAAATTTCTTGAAATGGAATATCTATGTAACAGCTACATTTTGTCTATTTACTGTGATACAATCTTAAAATATTTTTGTTATTCACTATGCTAGAAAATAAAGTTAATTATAGCCCATTAAAAACTAGAGTGGGTAGGTGGTCAAAATGATACATACACACTTTACCATTTGATAAATACAATTCGGGTAACATCGATACTCTAATATATCTGGGAGCACTAAATGAACTTACCACTTTCTACTGGAGTATCAGAGGAGCTAATACTTGCAGAAAGGAAAATTCTGAAACCTCCTTTTTCTCACCGTGTGGTGAAGGATTAAGGCATTTACATTAAAAAACAAATCTATTTATATTTTTGATAGTTTTCTATTAAAACCTTTCCAAAAACAGCTCTTATCTACTTTGTGTTGAGAGAAATTTTAATGTGATATATCCTTGTATTATCATCCAGCTGTCCCACTGTGACTGGTTCTTAAACTACAGAGCTGCACATCCCAAATGAAAGCAGAGATTATGCTCTTCTATAATCTTTCTTGATTGGTACCCTGAGTCCTAGTGTTTTTTTATTTTATTGAAAAATGAAAATGAACATTGTGTATATTTGTGGTATAGATAATGTTTTGGTATGTGTATACATTGTATAATGGCTAAATCAAACTACTTAACATAGTATCTCACATACTTATTTGCTACAGTAAAATACTTAAAATCTGTCTTAGCAATTTTCAAATATATAATATATTGTTATTAACTGTAGTTACCTTGATGTGCAATCAATATTTTCAATTTTTCTTGACTAACTGAAATTTTGTGTCGTTTGACCAATGTCTAACCAGTCCCTCTACCCCCAGCATTGAATTGACCATTTTACTCTCTGTTTCTATGATACTCAACTTTTTACATTCCACATATAGCTGAGTTCATGCAGGATTTTTCTTTCTGTCCCTGGAGTATTTCATTTAACATAAATATTTTCTAGGTTCATTCATGTTGTTGGAAAAGACAAATTTTCTTCTTTGTAAAGGTCAATAGTATTCTATTGTGTATATAGACTACATTTCATTAATTCTTCTGTTGTTGGGCACTTTGTTTTCTGTCATGGCTGATGTGAATAACGCTGCATTGAACACAGAGTGTGGAATAATGCTGCAGTGAAAAGGCGAGTGTAGATACTTCTTTGACATATTGATTTTATTTTCTTTGGATAGATTCCAAATAGTGAGACTCCTGGATTATGTTTTGTGAACTCTTGTGTTTCTTGAAGATGCAATTATAGAACAATCAACTTATTTTTGCTGATATTCCTTTTGAGCCTTCTCAGCACAAGTACTTATCTTTTAATGAGAGGTGTAATAGTAGTTCATGGAGGCTTATGGACAGCCTTATCTTACAAAAAGAACCAAGGGGTGGATTTCCCATCCTCCTGATCTGATCCTAGCAGAAATTTGATTAAATTAAGGAAAAATCTATGTCAGGGGAATTAGGCACATGTTTTAATTAGGGTATGTGACCATCCTGTTAAATTTTTCTTAACCATAAAAAAGCCATTTTTTATTTCATCACCTATATGTTTCCCTGAACAGAAATGTATTATATCATTCTAGGTGTCCTAAACTGTTTATGAAAAGAAACTTGCAACTAATTGTTTCTGTTTGTTAATGTATGAGATAAAAATGCCTAGATAGATTTTTCGTCAAATCTGGAGGGTATGATTGAGATGTATTAACTTTAAACACAGAATATAGATGTTATACAAAATGTACTTTGACAAGTTCAGAAGGGGGTCACTTTGGAGATAGGCAGTCACCAACAAAATGAAATCCAGGTGCAATAAGAGCTTCATTTGAATGCACTTTGGAAAGACAAGACTTAGATAAAGAATTCATTAAAACAAAATAAATAATAATTTTAAATATCAAAAACATTGAACATACCAACCCTTAGAATTACAAATATTAACTTGTGAACAAGTTGATTACCAACAAGCAACTCTGTGCCACATGTTTCAGAGTGAATATACTCAGGCATTAATTTATATTATATATCTATATTTTTATCTATATGTAATGTGTATTATAATGTTTAATGTATATTGTATATCTATAATGTATATGGTGTATCCCTATTTTGCATAGATATGCAATATATCATATTTTCTTATTGTTTGGGGATATTTGAGAAAGAAAATGCAGTGCTAAAATAAGGAGTGCAAATGATAAATATACTGTGTAATGAAGTGCCAAAATGTTGTTAATGCTTCATTATACTTTCCTGATATTAATGCAAGTTATGTAAAGTTTTAATTTTAAAGATACATTTGTAATTGGTTTGCTTTAAAGATGATGTTTCCATAAGCACAAAACAAATGCAACTTTTTTTGTTTTAGCAGAAATTTTGCACTCATTTTATGCCCCTATAACTAACATTTCACAGGATTTGTCACAAATATATATATAGCTCCAACTTCCCAGAGAGGCTATGCTTACTTCCTTGCTTTAATGACTATTTCACTTTCAAATGGATTTATTAACAGAAATAAGTACACTCTTAACAGATGGTTGTCAGAAATCTGCTTACTTCAATAAAATAATTGAGAGTTAACAAACATTTGCAGCTTGATGTGGCATAAACCATCACTATATTAAGTTGCCATAAGGAATCAAGCACACAGAACACTTTATAAAGATAACTCATGTTTATATACTTTTGATTTCAGCAATATTAAACACATAAAGTGCATGTGCAAATGACACCCCAAACTATAAATAACAGTCACTAAACAACAGCTATAATCTTTGAAGCTTGCATAAACTCTGCTGAAATGACTGTAAAATAGGATCAGGTGAAGCAAAAAGAGGGAAAGATTAACTGTAGTTTTTACTCAGAAAAATAATAAGCCAAATGTCTGAATATTTATGATTGATTTTCCTGAAAACTTTTTCTCCAAACCTTCTGTATCATAAAATAAATAACTTTAAAAATATCCAAAATATTTCAACTGCAATAAAAAGTGTCAGATGAAATGCAATATTAATCTTTCTATACTATATTAAAATTCTGTGTCACTAGTAGTATGTCATTGCAGCATATGAAGGTAAGGCATGATAATTAAGATAAAGCAGAGCTAGACAAACTAAACATTTAGTAAAGACAACATATAATTTTTGTTTTAACTGCTGTAGAAAATTAAAACATAAGCTAAGAAATATCACATGAAGGAATGAGTATACTGTTTCTACTTCCAGAAGATGTATGATCTTTCCTTCTGAACTGACAGATAAACTATCCATTCTCCATGATTCCATGATTTATTCTCCATTTATTCACCTCAACAATTTAGTCTATTATGTATTATATATGTTAATATATACGTACTTCCACATTAATTTCCTATATTTAGTTTAATAATTTAAAATTCTGTTAGTCTGCAAATATGTTAATATATACACACCTCCATATTACAATATTTAGTTTAATAATTTAAAATTCTCCTATTAGTCTGCAAGCTACATTAGATTATAGTATTCACACTTATTAATGCCTCAACAAAAAAGTTGGGGTACAAGAATAAATCAGTGGAATATATGGGGACAATCTTTTACAATATTTTTTGAAATATAATTTATAAAATTTATTTTTCTATAAAAATTATAAAATATAAATTCTGAAATTACACATCATAATTTGCTTTATATTTTATAAGGCTAAATGTAGCCCAACTCTATAAATACGGTATTTGCTAATTGATCTGACATTATTAAAAATGTAGTTAGTAGCCTCTCATACTTTAATTAGACAGACCAAAAAATAGAACCAATTTATAAAGCTAAAATTTCTGATGGTGATTGATTTCCATGTTTTAAAATATCAATCAGAGGATCATGTCTAGTGTTTAAGATGATTTTGTTTAAGAATGCTAGAAAATGATCTTCTTTCAAAGTAATAGCTGATAAATTTAAGTTTTTAATATTTGCTTATCTTTCTCCTGGCATCGATCTTGTATCTTGCATGGAAGGAATTAAAACATTAAAGGAACTGGAGAGCCCTGCAATAGTGATTTTACCTGAGTGAATGAGCAGAGCAGCACCCTACCTCTGCTATCAGACACAAATGCAATTCTTTATGCTAGTGAAAGTGGTTGGTTGTGGGATGACATCCACGTATTGTAGGATGGAGACCCAAAATTTCTTCAGGTCTTTGAGTTAATGAAATAATATCATCAAGCAGGAACCTCCTCCCTTTACACAGAGATGCTTAATATTATCTCCTATTTTGTTTTTTACTTCATTTTTATGAGAATCAGTATAAAAATTATATTTAGATATATTTCAGAGGATATTCTTAGTCCAGTTATTCCTAAAAAGCACTTTATGTTAATGTTTTATACATAATATTAAAAATATTTCCAGTTAATTATTTAAGTTGAATTGATTTCTCTCTTAGCCAGCTAGGCAGCACATACACACACATCACACACATGCACACACACACACACACAAATAAACAAGAAATAAAACCCTAAAAAGAAGATAAATTTTGATGAAGGAAAATAAGTCAGGAAGACCTATGATTTATGCCAAAGACAGATGTCAAAACAGAACATGGATTTGGCTTACAGAAATAAAATGAAAGTTGACTAAGGTCAAATATGGCAAAGATATGCAGACCACTGACTCCTTCCAAAAGTGTCTGAGGGCTAGTGGGGGCTCAAGAAATGAACAAATGAACAAATGTAAGTGGAGGAAATACCTTATTGGAAAAAGACAATATACAAAACTAAATGTATTAATTTTGTTTTCTCCTTGGTTTTCTTGGCCTGATCTTCTCTAGGGCCATGTTTGTGAAATTTCTTACCAGTTGTGCCTACTAGCTATAACTGAGTTTAATGTATATGACTTTAGCAATAGGAATTATATATTTTTTTATTTTAATATAGGTTCTTTTTATTAGTATTTTATGAAATGCATGTTGTTTGTATTTATGAAATGCATGTCTTTTTAACTTGAAAAATAAATCACACTTGTTTCAAATGATGAAAACTCTAGTCTGCTTTTAGTGGACATGCATAGAAATAGTTTTATTATCCAATATTTAGGATAGGAGAGAAGTTTAAAATATTTACTACAAATGATGGTAATAATTTTTTATAAGGGATATGTATCCTTCTCCATACTACTACTGACATTTAAGTAGTAATAGTATAAATTTAATGGAGAGATTTTCACAATATAACTGAAACCTGCAATTAATCTTCTAAAGTTTAAATAAACAAATCCTGCAGTATATTTTACAATTCTTTTCTATTTGTGGGTTATAAAAGTAACCAACACAAAATTAAGTACTGAAAACATACTACCTCTATCATTAAAAACTTTAAAGTTTGACTTCTATAGACATGGAAATATTCCTGATTAAAACAAAATAATTCTCAAAATACAATATATTTTTTGAATAATTTGGGCAGTTGGTCTATTAAAAACAGACAAAAACATTAAGCTTCTGCCTGAATATGAAAATAATGAGGTGAAAACATTTATATAGCCATTTAAATATTTGAAATTTCTAATACAAAATTATAAAATATCTTGGATATTATTTTTTAAATTATTCAATTTAATGACACTTTCAGTCATTCATTTATATTAGTGTAAAGTAGTTTACTTCAATTTTTAAATTCTGGTTAGCCATTGTTTTTGTTTGATCAAATTATATTTAATTTTTTTTTACATTCTATTTTCATTTTTTCTGTTTTACTAATTGTATCTTTTGCACTATCCATTTCAATATGCATCATTAACTTATCACAATCTACCTATTACCTGACTTTAAGTTGTTTTCTAATGATTCCAGTATCTGGGTTATCTTGGAGCCTATTTTGATGGTGCTTTATTTTTAATTTATTGTTAGGAATGGCAACAGTAGTTACATTTTCCTACTTCTTTACACTTTTTATTTTGTTAATTTAATATTTGACATTGTGGATACTATAGTCTAAAGAGCCTGAATTTTATTAATTTTTTTTTTGGTATTGTTTACTGTTCTGACAGGTGGTAATATTACTGATGAATCTTCTTCATCTATTCAGGTATGTTTTTATTTTTGTTAAGATTGATCACTTTCAATTTTGTCTTATAAATAGGTTGTGACATAGAACTTAGATTGTGGCCTTTACTTAATTTGCCTTTTGCTTGTCACACCCGAATGCCTGAGATGTTAAGCAAGGTCTCTTCAGTTTTACTAGCATGGATTTCCAATGTCCCTATTACTGCATGAATCCTGGTATTTCTGTTATCTGTCAGTTGCATAGTATCTTCTTTCTGCTAATTTGAATCTTTCCTGGTACATACAAAACCTACCTCTTAATCACAAACCACAGGAAACTTAGACACAGATTTCTACCATTCCTCTTGGAGAATTCACCTCTCTAGTTATCTGTCCCCAAGATCCAGGAACTTCAGTGATCCTGAACTATAGTCTCTGCCTGTTCAGTTAAACTCAGCTCTATTTGGACTCTACCTTCCTATCAAGCCTGATGGGCAGAAAGCCAGGGCAAACATGCATTCACCTTGTGTATCTCTCCTCTATTGAACATCATATTTATTATTTTTTTGGCTGCTGCCAATCTTTTTAAACAATTGTCTCATGTATTTCATGAAGTTTTAAAGTTCATTACACCAGGAGGCTGTGTCTTATACCAGTCATTTCATTAGGGCTACAAAATATAACACCAATGATCCAGTATGTTTTGTTAATTAAATATACATGTTGCCTTCTGAAAAAAATATTAACCTTGACTTTATTCTGATTTTCAAGCTTTAATTTTAAGTCCAGACATTCTTCAAGTTAATGTCTTAAAAATTTAGTATTCACTGTGGAGTACATGATTATAAGAGACATTATTTATAATATTTCAAGTGATAAAACACGACGTGATATATCTACCATACCATTCTCAAAGTGCTTTTCTCAATTTTATATAAGAAAGATTGTTTCAAAGACTGTACTGTTAGGAGAAGTTATTTATAAATTAAAGCATCTTAAAAGCATGTTGATTTGTGAGGTTTATTGTCAGAAACAAGGAGCTTCAAATAAGCAAAGAAGGAACAATGGAACGAACTCAGTGGCACTGAGTTAGAGTCAGATATGAATATGAATAAGTATATGTGGTTACATAGATATATAACTCTGTAAGGATATGTGTTTATGCAAGGGCCAGTATGCATACATATAACCTCTTCCTTTGTTTGCTGCAAGGGTTTAGAAGAAACGATACTCAAATAGCAACAAACATGAATAGTGCCTAGGTAGTGGTTTGTAAATACCAACTTCCAACACAAGAGAAAAGTCAGTAACCAAATGATTGATTGTCAGGTTGAATTATATAAAATACAATTTTAACCAATGTAATGATGTTTTAGTCAACTCAACAGTGGACTACATGTACGAAGGGGATTCCATAAGATTAAAATAGAGCTGAAAATTCTTATCACTCAATGTTATAGTTGTCATGTCATAGTAACATGTTACTGACATGTTTATGGTGATGCTGATATAAACAAACCTGTGCTGAAAGTCATTTAAAAGTATAGCACATACAATTCTGTACTTGACTGATAATAAGTGACTGTTTCTGGTTTCTGTATTTTCTACACTATATTTTGTATTAGTATTTTAGAGTGTACTCCTTGTACTTATTTAAAAAGTAACTATGAAACAGCCTCAGGCAGGTCTTTTACAAGGCAGTCAGGAAGAAGGCGTTGCTATCATTGGACAGTTCTGTGCCTGTTACTGCCCATAAAGACCTTCCAGTGGGCAGGATATGCAGGTGGAAGGCAGTGATATTGATGATCCCAACCCTGGGTAGGCTGAAGCTAATGTGTGTGTTTTAGTCTTACTTCTTAACAAAAATATTTTAAAAGAAAAAAAAGTAAAATTTTATAAATATAAAAAATCTTATAAAGAAAACATTTTGTTCAGCTGTATAATGTGTTCATGTTTTAAGTACTATTACAAAAGATTTAAAAAGTTAAAAAAATGAAAGTTTATAAAGTAAAAAATTTACCATAAATTAATCATTTTTTAAAAAGTTTTTATAAATGTATTGTAGCTTAAATGTTCAGTGTTTGTAAAGTCTACAGTAGTGTACAGTAATGTCCTGTGCCTTCGCATTCACTTACAACTCAGTCACTGACCCAGTGCAATGGCCAGTCTGTCAAGCTCCAGTCACACTAAGTGCCCTGTAGAGATATACTATTTTAAATCTTTTATACCATATTTCTTCCATTTCCCCCCATTGAAAGGCGCAGAAGCAGGGGTTGTCACACTATTGAGGGATCCCCAGACAAAAGACTCTGACTGTTTTATAGACCCTGGGGTCTGAGGGAGCGGAAGGAAGAAAGGGTTAGAAGTGAAAAAGTACTCGATAGAGAGTGGGCAAAAGTGTTTTGAACACTTCCCGACTGCACTGATAAGAAGGTCTTGGCAGAGACACCTAAAGAAGACTTCTGTCAGTGGTCTAAGATAAACAGATGTAGAGATGAAGGTGCTAGTGGTAGGAATGAAAATGCTCTAAGCATTTGACTTACAGAAGGGACAGCCCTTGAATGAAACTCCCTTCAGAGACTGCAATGCACTGGCTGTGTCCCAGATTTGTGTGGTGAGGGTAGCTTTCCCCAGTGAGGCCTGCCTGGTAAAGTCTGCAGTGCAAATGATCAAGCCTGAATTGCAAACAGTTTCTTAACAAGGAGCTGCTGGTCTCTTCAGTGTTAAAAGGGAACATGAACCAACCAGAAAGAGTTCTTCATGTATACCCATTGTACAAAATAAAAACAAAAACCAAAGAAATAAAAAAAATAGTATTGGATAACTCAAAGAAACAAAGTCACCCTTAGAATATGTCAGCAATAATTGCTGCATGTTAGAATTAATGGATGCTTGGATACAGCAACAGAGTAGTTGATCTTATAGCTAAACATTCTCCAAGGATAAGAGCCTCCTAAACTACCTGCCCCAACAAAAGCAGGAGAGAAGGAGAGAGGCTCTCTGCTGCTGGGAAGTCTTTACCCCAACTGGATCCTCCAACACTCTAAGAATCTCCCATCTTCAACAAAGTTTCCATCCCAGAACTCCCAACAGGTTGAGAGAATTAAAGAGCCCGACTTTGTCATGTGTTATCAATAAAGTATACTGTAATCAGGATAAATTACCAATGCTACTACTACTGATGGGTAGAAATTAAAGGAGAAACAAGATATTTGCAGCATAGTCCACAAAGTATCTCCCATAGACAATTTCTTTCTTTCTTTTTTTTTTTAGGAAAACTCAATACATTTCATTTTCCTGCTCACCATATATGAATTGTAGCTTGATCACCTATGAAAGTTTATTTATTTATTTATTTAATTATACTTTAAGTTCTGGGGTACATGTGCAGAACCTTCAGGCTTGTTATGTAGGTTTGCATGTGCCATGGTGGTTTGCTACGTCCATCGCCGTGTCATCTACATTAGACATTTCTCCTAATGCTACCCCTCTCCCATCCCTCCAGTACCTGCTATCCCTCCCCTAGCTCCCCACCACCTGACAGGCCACGGGATGTGATGTTCCCCTCCCTGAGTCCATGTGTTTTCACTCTTCAGCACCACTTATGAGTGAGAACATGCAGTGTTTGGTTTTCTGTTCTTGTATCAGTTTGCTGAGAATGATGGTTTCCAGCTTTATCCATGTCCCTGCAGAGGACATGAACTCATCACTTTTTATGGCTGCATAGTATTCCATGGTGTATATGAGCCACAATTTCTTTATCCAGTCTATCATTGATGGGCATTTGGGTTGGTTCCAAGTGTTTGCTATCGTGAACAGTATCGCAATAAACATATGTGTGCATGTGTCTTTATAATAGAATGATTTATAATCCTTTGGGTATATACCCAGTAATGGGATTGCTGGGTCAAGTGGTATTTCTATTTCTAGATCCTTGAGGAATAGCCACACTGTCTTCCACAATGGTTGAGTTAATTTACACTCCCACAAGCAGTGTAAAACCATTCCTATTTCTCCACATCCTCTTCAGCATCTGTTGTCTCCTGATTTTTTAATGATAACCATTGTAACTGGTGTGAGATGGTATCTCAGTGTGGTTTTGATTTGCATATTTCTAATGACCAGTGATAATAGCTTTTGTTTTCATGTTTGTTGGCTGCATAAGTGTCTTCTTTTGAGAAGTGTCTGTTCATATCCTTTGCCCACTTTTTGATGGGGTTGTTTTTTTCTTGTAGATTTGTTTAGGTACATTTTAAACTTACATTTTATCATTTTTTATACCTATGTAATTTGATGTTATCTCTCCCTGGAGCTGGAGCTTAATTCACCTCTCCTGAAGAGTGAGCTGGACTTAATGACACATTTCCAATGAATGTAGAAGTACATATATGTACATATGGAATGCAAAAAGAAAATCTAACAGGTACTTTGTTAGTCCATTTGTGTTTCTATAACAAAATAACTGAGTGGATAGTCTATCAAAAAAAGGAAATTCATTTCTTACTCTGGAGTTGGAAGTCCAAGATCAAAGTTCCAGGAGGTTCATAGTCTGGTGAGGGCACTGTCTCTGCTTTCCAGATGACACCTTGTTGCTGTACTCTGGAGAGGGGACAAATACACCTAAGTGAAATGGACTTCCTCCAGAGTACAGGAAGGGCACAAGAGGTAAATTCACTTCCTCAAGCCCTTTTAACTCATTCATATGACAAAGCCGTCATGAATTAATCACTTCTCATGGACCTTATGTCTTAATGTCATAACCGTGGGGATTAAGTTCTGGCATACAAAATTTGGAGAGATATATGCATTCAAATCATAACATCTTTTTAACCATATGATTAAGTTAGCACCACTATTAAAATTCATGACATCATGCTCCCTCTTGTATCATTTAAAGAGAAAGATATTTCTTTGGTGTGAATTTCAAAAACAAAATCCAAAACTTTAGTCTAATGAGAAAAATACCGTACAAATCTAAAGAGAGTTATACAAAATAACCAATGCTATTCAAAACTGTCAGGGTAATAAAAAATAGTGAAGGACTAAGAAACTGTCATAGAATGGTGAAGACGAGAGTCCATCAGCTTTTCCGTGTATTCAAACAAGTAAGCAAAATATAATATCCTGGGATGGATACCAGTTAGAAAAAAAATAGTGGAGAATCTGGTGAAATCCAAATAAAGTCTATAGTATAATTAATGGTATATTAATAATTTATCACTTTGGTAATACCGTGGTTAGGTATTTTTAGGAACATTCAGGAAAACAGGTAAAGGGTGTACAGGAATTCATTGAGGCTCTTTTACTTTTCAACAAATGTAAAATTACTTAAGAACAAGTTTAAAATAAAAGCATATTGATTTAAAAAGGAAAGGATGTTCTTTGATCTTTAAAGTCTTTTATATGCTCAGATTAATGAGGAGTCAAACTGACACAGGTATGTTTTCACTTTCATATCTTTCAAACATTGTTCTTCATTTTTCTGGAAACTTGAACTTATTAAATTGGATTTGAGATAAAAGTTGCCTACCTATACCATTTGATTTTCAACTGTTTTCCTTTCTCTGATAGTATTATACCATTCTCCTTAATTCTCCAAAAGTTACATTAAATCAACCTTTTATATTCATCATTCATAAAGTTAACAATGTTGAGATTATTTCAATATCATTCACTGGACACAGAAATAGTAGAAACATAGCCCATGACCCTAACAGGTCATGTACATAATGAATTATAAGATATATTATGTTATTGTGGTTGATCATAAAGAGGGAACACAGGGGTTCTATTTATTGAACAGATATATTTCAGGAAAATCTTCAGGAGATGTATATTCAATCTGATTCAATACACATCTACAAAAATACTGATTTGAAAAATCATACAAATATACTTAGTATTTTTACTTTTGCACATCTTTTCCACGTAGTTTTAAATTGTTTCTTTTTTGGCTAAAATTTTTGAAACAGAAATAGGATATATAGGCCTATATATAAGCATGTGATTACATTTGAATTGATAAACATATGTGATAACTCAAGCATGTGCATATTAGATTACACATTATATTGATATATTCTTATTTTCCCATCTTTTTATCTACTATCTTCTGGACTTGGGAAACTAAATAACAACAACTAAATCCCATAATATCAATTTTAGTATCTATTATGTGTATTTGCTTCAGATTGTGAAATATCAAAAAGTTGTACTTCAATCCCCAAATTATTACTTGGAGATTGAAATAGAAATCCAAACAAACAACAAAATGTTAAAAGGTAGAGAATATAATTGCAACATAAATGTTTTCATTTGCTTTTTTAATTCTAAATACAAAATGTATTACAAGAGTATATTTTGATTACTCAGAGCATTTTGGAATATCTAATTTTCATATTTAAATTTTTCCTGTTAGGTTCAGGGCATACATGTGCAGGTTTATTATATGGGCAAATTGTATGTTTCTGAGGCTTGATATATGAATGATCCTGTAACCAAGGTAGTGAGCATCGTACTTAATAGGTAGCTTTCCAACTTACACTAGCTTTCCCACCCTCCCTCTTCCCCTTCAAGCAGTCCCTAATGTCTGTTGTTCCATTTCTGTGTCCCTGTGTATTCAATGTCTAGCACTCACTTACAAGGGAGAACATGTGGTATTTGGTTTTCTGTTCCTGCATTTATTTGCTTAGGATAATGGTCTTCAGCTGCATCCATGTTGCTGCAAAAGACATGATTTTATTTGTTTTATGGTGGCTTAGTATTCCATGTTGTATTTGTACCATATTTTCTTTTTTTTATTACACTTTAAGTTCTGGAATACTTGTGTGGAAAGTGCAGGTTTGTTACATAGATATACATGTGCCATGGTGGTTTCCTGCACCCATTCTCCTAATGCTATCCCTCCCCTAGAACCTCACCCTCTGCTGTTCCTCCCCAGCCCCCCAACCCCCCTCCCCCCGATGGGCCCCTGTATGTGATATTTACCTCCCTGTGCCCATATGTTCTCATTGTTCAACTCCCACTTATGAGCGACAACATGTGGTGTTTGGTTTTCTGTTTCTGTGTTAGTTTGCTGAGAATGATAGTTTATAGCTTCATCCATGTCTCTGCAAGGGACATGAACTTATTCTTTTATACACCATAGTATTCCATGGTGTAGATGTGCACATTATACATGTACACATCAAGGGACATGAACTTATACATATACACCATAGTATTCCATGTTGTATGTGTGCCACATTTTCTTTATCTGGTTTAACATTGATGGGCATTTCGGTTGGTTCCAAGTCTTTGCTGTTGTGAATACTGCTGCAATAAACATACATGTGCATAGAATGATTTATAGTCCTTTGGGTATATACCCAGTGACGGGATTGCTGGGTCAAATGATATTTCCATTTCTAGATCCTTGAGGAATCTCCACACTGACTTCTACAATGGTAGAACTAATTTACACTACCACAAACAGTGTAACAGTATTCCTATTTCTTCACATCTCCTCCAGCATCTGTTATTGCCTGACTTTTTAATGATTACCATTTTAACTGGCCTGAGATGGTATCTCAATGTGGTTTTGATTTGCATTTCTCTAATGACCAGTGATGACCTTTTTTCATATTTTTCTTGGTCACATAAATGTCTTCTGTTGAAAAGTGTTCATATCCTTCACCCACTTTTTGATGGGGTTGTTTTTCTCTTGTAAATTTGTTTAAGTTCCTTGTAGATTCTAGATATTATTCCTTTGTCAGATGGATAGATTGCAAAATTTTTCTCCCATTTTGTAGGTTGCCTGTTCACTGTCATGATAGTTTAGTTTGCTGTGCAGAAGCTCATTAGTTTAATTAGATCCCATTTGTCAATTTTGGCCTTTGTTGAAAGTACTTTTGGTATCTTAGTCATAAAGTCTTTGCCCGTGCCTATGTCTTGAATGGTATTACACAGGTTTTCTTCTAGGGTTGTTACGGTTTTAGGTCTTATGTTTAAATCTTTAATCGATCTTGAGTTAATTTCTGTATAAGGTGTAAGAAAGGGGTTCAGTTTCAGTTTTCTGCATATGACTAGCCAGTTTCACCAACACCATTTATTAAATAGGGAATCCTTTCCCCTTTTCTTGTTTTTATCAGGTTTCTCAAAGACCACATGGTCGTAGATGTGTGGTGTTATTTCCGAGGTGTCTGTTCTGTTCCAATGGTCTATATCTCTCTTTTCGTATCACAATCATGCTGCTATGGTTACTGTAGTCTGGTAGTATAGTTTGAAGTCAGGAAGTGTGATGCCTCCAGTTTTGTTTTGTTTTGTTTTTTTGCTTAGGATCGTCTTGGCTATATGGGCTCCTTTCTGGTTCCATATAAAATTTAAAATAGTTTTTTCCAATTCTGTGAAGAAAGTCAATGGTAGCTTGATGGGAACAACACAGAATCTATAAATTACTTTGGGAATTATGGTCATTTTCATGATATTGATTCTTCCTATCCATGAGCATGGAATGTTTTTCCCTTTGTGTCCTCTCTTATTTCCTTGAGCAATGTTTTGTAGTTCTTGAAGAGGTCCTTCACATTTCTTGTCAGTTGTAATAAGAGGTATTTTATTCTCTTTGTAGCAACTGTGAAAGGGAATTCACTCATGATTTAGCTCTCTGTCCATTACTGGTATGTAGGAATGCTTGTGACTTTTGCACATTGAATTTTGTATCCTGAGACTTTGCTGAAGTTGCTTATTAAATTAAAAAGATTTTGGGCTAAGACAATGGGGTTTTCTAAATATAAAATCACGTCATCTGCAACCAGAGATAATTTGACTTCCTCTCTTCCTATTTGAATACCTTTATTTCTTCCTCTCGCCTGACTGCCCTGACCAGAACATCCAATACCATGTTGAATAGGAGTAATAAGAAAGGGCATACTTGTCTTGTACCAGTTTTGAAAGGGAATGCTTCCATCTTTTGCACATTCAGTATGATATTGGCTGTGAGTTTGTCATAAATAGCTCTTATTATTTTGAGATATGTTCCATCAGTACCTAGTTTATTGAGTGTTGTTAGCAGGAAGGGGTGTTGAATTATATTGAAGGCCTTCTCTGCATCTACTGAGATAATCATGTGGTTTTTGTCCCTGGTTCTGTTTATGTGATGGATTACATTTATAGATTTGCTTATGTTGAACCAGCCTTACATCCCAAGGATAAAGCCAACTTGGTGATGGTGGATAAGCTTTTTGATGTGCTTCTGGATTTGGTTTGCCAGTATTTTATTGAGGACTTTCGCATCGAAGTTCATCAGGGATATTGGCCTGAAAGTTTCTTTTTTTGTTGTGTCTCTGCAAGGTTTTGATATCATGATGATGCTTGCCTCTTAAAATAAGTTAGGGAGGAGTCCTTCTTTTTCTATTGTTTGGAATAGTTTCAGAAGGAATGGTACCAGCTCTGCTTTGTACCTCTGATAGAATTAGACTCTGAGTCTATCTGGTCCTGGGCTGTGGTTGGTTGGTAGGCTATTAATTACTGCCTCAATTTCAGAACTTGTTATTGGTTTATTCAGGGATTTGACTTCTTCCTGGCTTAATCTTGGGGGAGGGTGTACTTGTCCAGGAATTTTCTATTTCTTCTAGATTTTCTAGTTTATTTGCATAGAGGTGTTTAGAGTATTCTCTGATGGTAGTTTGTGTTTCTGTGGGATCAGTGGTGATCTCCACCTTGTCATTTTTTTGTGTGTGTATTTGATTCTTCTCACTTTTCTCTTTATTAGTCTGGCTTGTTGGCTATTTTGTTAATCCTCTAAAAAAAACCAGCTTCTGGACTTGTTGATTTTTTTGAACAGTTTTTTGTGTCTCTATCTCCTTCAGGTCTACTCTGCTCTTCGTTATTTCCTGTCTTTTGCTAGCTTTTGAATTTGTTTGTTTTTACTTCTCTTAATTTAATTGTTATATTAGGGTGTTGATTTTTGATGTTTCCTGCTTTCTCCTGTTGGCATTTAGTGTTATAAATTTCCCTCTAAACACTGCTTTATCTGTGTCCCAGAGACTATGGCACATTGTGTCTTTGTTCTTATTGGTTTCAAAATAACTTATTTATTTCTGTCTTAATTTCATTATTTACCCAGTAGTAATTCAGGCACAGGTTGTTTAGTTTACATGTAGTTGTGCAGTTTTGAGTGAGTTTCTTAACCCTGAGTTCTAATTTGATTGCACTGAGGTCTGAGAGACTATTTGTTGATTTTCTTTCTTTTGCATTTGCTGAGTAGTGTTTTACTTCTAATTTTGTGGTCAATTTTAGAATAAGTGCTATGTGGTGCTGAGAATAATGTATATTCTGTGGATCTGGGGTGGAGAGTTCTGTAGATGTCTATTTCTTCTGCTTGGTCCAGAGCTGAGTTCAATTCCTGAATATTCTTGTTAATTTTCTGTCTTGTAGATCTGCCTAATATTGACAGTGGGGCATTAAAGTCTCTCACTGTTACTATGTGGGAATCTAAGTCTCTTTGTAGTTCTCTATGAATCTGGGTGTTCCTGTATTGGGCACATATATTTAGGACAGTTAGCTCTTCTTGTTGCATTGATCCCTTTACCATTATTTAATGCCCTTCTTTGTCTTTTTTGACCTTTGTTGGTTTAAAGGCTATTTTATCAGAGACTAGGATTGCAGCCCCTGATTTTTTCCTTATTGCTTTCCATTTGCTTGGTGAATCTTCCCCCATCCCTTTATTTTGAGCCTATGTGTGTTTTTGCTCCTGAGATGGGTCTCCTGAATATAGAAAGCTGATAGGTCTTGACTCTTTATCCAAGTTGTCAATCTGTGCCTTCTAATTGGGGCATTTAGCCCTTTTACATTTAAGGTTAATATTGCATGTCTGAAATTGATCCTGTCATTATAATGCTAGCTGCTTATTTTGCACATTAGTTGGTGCAGTTTCTTCTTAGTGTCGATAGTCTTTACATTCTGGTTTGTTTTTGCAGTGGCTGGTACCAGTTTTTTTTCCATATTTAGTGCTTCCTTCAGGAGCTCTTGTAAGGCAGGCCTGGTGGTGATAAAATTCCACAGTGTTTGCTTGTCTGTAAAAGATTTTATTTCTCCTTTATTTATAAAGCTTAGTTTGGCTGGATATGAAATTCTGGGTTGAAAATTCTTTTTTTTTTTTTTTAAGAATGTTGAATATTGGGCTCCACTCTCTTCAGGCTTGTAGGATTTCTGCAGAGAGATTTGCTGTTAGTCTGATGGGCTTCCCTTTTTGGGTACCACAATCTCTCAGGCTGCGCTTAAAATTTTTTCCTTCATTTTAACCTTAATGGATCTTGTACCCTATTTTCTTTCCCGGTTCCCCACTGATGGGAATGATGGTTGATTCCATGTCTTTGCTGTTGTGAAACAGTGTTCTGATGAATATACAAGTGCATATCTTTTTGGTAGAGTAATTCATTTTCCCTAGGATATATACCCAATAGTGAGATTGCTAAGTTGAATGGTAGTTTTGTTTTAATTACTTTAAGAAACCTACACACCACTTTCCACAGTGGCTGAACTAATTTACATTCCCAACAACAGTGTATAAATATTCCCTTTTCTCTACCACCTCACCAGATTCTGCTGTTTTTGATTTTTCACTCATAGCCATGCTGAGTAAATGATTTGTGATGATGAAGCTTTTTTTCATGTATTTGTTGCCTCCAAGAATGTTCTCTTCTAAGAAGTGTCTTTTCAGGTACTTTGCCCATTTTTAATGAGGTTTGTTTTTTGCTTGCTGATTTAAGTTCCTTGTAGATTCTGGATATTAGTCCTTTGACAGAGGTAGTTTGCAAATAATTTCTCCTGTTCTGTAGGTTTTCTGTTTATTGGTAGTTTCTTTTGCTGTGCAGAAGCTCTTTAGTTTATTTAGGTTCTACTTGTCAATTTTTGTTCTGATTGTAATGGTTTTTGGGGGCTTAGTTATAAATTATTTGCTAAGGCTGGTCCAGAATGGTATTTCCTAAATTTTCTTCTAGGGTTTTTATTGTTTTAAGTCTTACATTTTAGCTTGCTTGATGATTATGTCTTCACTTTCCCCCACATCACTGTATAACAGAGATTCAATGTCAATGAGAAATGACATCATGCTACAGAAGATGGATATTTTGGAAAATTTTCTAGTTGTCAGTATCAGAACATACACTTTATACATCATGGTAGTGAATTAGCTATTTTTGAAGTATATAATAAGTTTGTTCTATTGATTCTGGTATCAGACAATGAAATTTCAAGTCTCATCACTCCACATTAGCTTTGGAAGGAATGTTTAGCATTGTTTTGTATTTATTATCTAAATGTCATTAGCTACTTTATTTGATCCAGAGGTTGCTTTCATATTGTGCTCCTGAGCTTGCTTCAATTTGTAACTAACATTTATTTTGTCATAGTTATATGGTAAACTATTGTCAATTTACTAATATAATTACAGACATTGTCTGACATTTATGTGGCTTTAGCCATTTTCTTGATGGAGCCTTTTTATATGTATGATAGTCTGTTACATATCAATTTATCCTTATCTTAAATGTATATGTAGCATTGTACATACAAGAATTATCAAGCAAGCAAAAGTCATTAAATGTAAATAGTAAAAATATGTTACACACTATCTTGAATATCAGATGGATGTTTCTGGAAGAAAAATATAGGTTTTGCCTTAGCATCAGTATTAGCTTTCATATGGTGTTTGTTTTTTTAAGTGTTATAAAGTCACTGTTAAAATATCAAAAATATATTATCAAAATTCATCAAAAATAATATTTTTAATGTTAGAAATGTCTACAGTTGACATTGAGGATGTGCACTTCTTGAGAATTTCAAAGAAAGAAAATGGAAATACACTCAGAATAATTTTGATAGTACTTTCACAATCCATAAAATGATACATCTTTGGGTTTAATTTTACTGAAAATTTTATTTGCTATCTATTTTGGAAAACATTTGAAGAATTCTATTCAATGAGGATTTATATAAAGATTTTAAAGGAGAATGTATCATATGTTAAGAGTTAAACTAAGAAATAGCCATTGGCTGTGGTCTGTGTTATACTTCATTAAACAATTCCATAATTGCTTTGAAACTATAATTAAGTACATTATAGTATAAATAGTAGACATATCTTTCTTAAATTATTTAATTTTAGCTTTTGTGCTTGTTTTTGCTGTAATCAAATTTAAAAGATAAAATTATTACTTTCTATTAAGTATTGACATATTCTCTAATGAACAATATAAGCATGACAGTGTTTCAAGTCATTTTCTCCTCTGTTGAAGTATAATAATTCTTAACACCTACTTCAAAGTATGGATTAAAGAACAACAGGAGCCAGGCTGTTGGCCTTTGGGAGGCCAAGACTGGCAGATCACTTGGGGCCAGGAGTTCTAGACCAGCTTGGCTAATATGGCAAAACACTGTCTCCACTAAAAATGCAAACAATAATAATAATAAGAAGAACCTGACATGGTGGCACACTACAGCAATCCCAGCTACTATGGAGGGTGAGGTACAAAAATTGCTTGAAACCCTGAAGGCAGAAGTTGCAGTGAGCCGAGATTGTGCCACTCTGACTCTGTCTCAAAAAAAAATTTTAAAAAGAACAACAAGAAAATGTGTAATTCCTTCAATAACAGATTTTTTTCATGTAGCAAAATATAGCAAAAAGCATTTTGTGTATCTAAAATTGATATTTTAGCAAATATGTATTTTATAATTATAAGAGACTCTTAAGCCCAGTTATTACATTTTACCATAATTTAAGTATGAATTTGTATATTTACATTTAGAATAAATGGCATGGAAATAACATTTTTCTGGATATCAGAAGAGCAAGAAAAAAAATTTCACTTTTGTTTTACAGAAAGGACTTTTAAAATATCTAATCATGCTTCCTTATTTGTAGATAGTAATAGATGTATTTGTATTTATAGCTGTTACATCCAATGAGAGAATAAAATATCATTTTATGGCGAGCTATAGCCTCTATAGCAACTGGCACCCAGAAAGATTACTTTATATTTTCTTTTTACATGGTGTTTCACATGTTCCTCATGTTTTCTTCTAAAGTTTTAGTTTGAACTAATAGTATTGTAGATTTTTAAATAATTAATTAGTTAACCAATCCACTTAATATGGAAAGGTGGGAAGCAGGCAAAGTTGATCTAAAGTTGGATATTGACAGAGCTTTTAACAGACAACTTCAATATAGTTGCCCAAGATCATATTCATAAAAACTTGCAGACTTGGGATTCAAATGCAGACTCAGAGACCACGTTATTCATATTTTTCACACGATAATTGCCTACTTCTTACTGTAAAATGAATTACTATGGAGACCAAGCCAATGGGGAAAACAGTAAGTTAAGGAAAGGCCAACTTCCTGAGAGAATGAAAAAGACGAATTTTCTTGCCTACCTTCTTAGACTCACTATGGACTGAATGCATGCATCATTCTTCTTTCTATTGCCCCACAATGCCCAGTGCCCAGAACACTGAATACACTCAGTATAATATATATATATATATATACACACACACACACACATACATATACATATATAGTTAATTAATGAAAGATGGTTGAAAGAATGCCACACTATTAATCGTGGTTACCAGAGGACAGTTTAGGATAGATTCTTGACTTTGTCAGGGCAAAAGATAGAGTATGTAATAGTACTATATCTTATTTCCTGTAACATGGGGGAAAGCTGCTACTATTGTAGTTTGAAAGCTGATCCTTTAATCCCCCCTTTTCTCTTTGTACAGACCCCTAAATTTGGATATATATTCATAACTTTAATTTACACTAAGAATGATATTTTACATACCAAACTCAGCTATCTTATAGATTTAAGGGTCACGTTGATTTACATTATTTTTCCTGATAATTTCTTTAAACAATTTAGATCTGCAAACATATTAAAGTGCTTCTCTACTTGTCCCTGGTTTTAGCACCACAGAGCTACATTTTAAAAACTTAACCCCCAAAATTCCATAGACATCCCATAATATGTCCAAGATACATTTACAAATGAAAACATAAAATTGACCCTGGGTTTCACATGTAAAAAGCATATTTCACTGTCAGAATGTACCTCCTGGCTGGCAAAGAGTAAGTATAATGAGCTTCAGTTAAAAGGTATTGCAAGGAACATCCTGCCTGTTAATTTAAGCAATCCAATAAACTGGGCTGTCTCCTGCAAGGTGAAGGACACGTCAGAAACCTTAATGAACATCTTTCTGAATAGCAGTTACAAGCTTAGCTGCTCACCATGGAAGACTGATTAAGTTAGGGAGGATATTACCTTTTTATCCAGTCTTTCTTCTCACATACTTTGCCACTGAGATTGAACAAGCAAGTGTCTGCAGTGCAAAGATAGCATTGCTCAAAGCATCTGTGTCCTGTAAATCCAGATAGAATCACTTATCCTAGAAGTTCTTTATCTAAGTTTTTGCCAATGACTATACAGTTGTCCTATACATACAAGTAATTATTGCAACACATTTAAATCAATGTAGAAAGTGATGGAAATTATTCTTGGATAAAATTATATTTCAAAGGAAAGAATGATTATTTGTGTATTTCAATGCATTTGAGTGTGAATTTCTATTTCTCATTAGGTAAGCCAGGATTCCATTATATTCAGGAAGAAAGAAACTCAATTGTCTTTACAAGATTTATCCACGTTTAAATATTTCATATTTAATAGTTTATGATACATTTTAAACAATATCACTTGCCAAATAAAATCAGAAAAAATAATAAAATCATATTACAAATTAGTATACATGTTGAGCCTACAGAACAATAGAAATTTAAATGTTGTCTGATGTAGTTTCATTTATAGGGCATGTTCATTATTATCAAATAAGCTGTATTAACCTATTTACAGATGCCTCTCTGCTAACCTTGATCAGAGCTGAACCAAATTAATCCTCCTAGTAATTGTGTAACCCCAAAGAAATAGTAAAACAAGCAACAATTGCCTATAAACTACTTTTAAAGTTGAACCATGTTGATACTGAAACAACTGGCATCCCCACATTTCCTGTTCAAAGGAAGAGCCTCTCTCAAAGCAAGGAAGGCACTAACCAGTATTTCATGTCAAATGTTAGCACTTCTAAAAGGGAGATAAACAAGGGATAGACATAGCCATAAAGATGGAAATAATAGACACTGGGGACTCCAAAAGTAGGGAGGGTGGAAGTGGGGATGAGGGTTAGAAAACTATTGAGTACCGTGTTTATATTTGGGTGATATGTGCATCAGCAGCCAAAGAGCCAGCATCATACAATATACTTACGTAAAAATCCTGCACATGTATCTCCTGAAATTATAAGATTTTTTAAAAATTATCTTTTATTTAGTGTTTTATATATTAAACACTATAAATGTAAGCTAAAATATAGTTTGGTCTTTCAATTTTTCCATTTTTTTGTTTATTTTCACTTATAATGAAATTATACTGTTTATATTGCATAGATTTAAAGGTTCTTTTCAGGGTTAGACTGCTATTTACTCATACAACAAATAGTAAGCATTCACAATGTGGTGGGCCCTGTCCATTGCACTAAGAATATGTTCACAAAATAAACAGAAATTCATGTCCTCATAAAGCTGTTCTACTGAGGGAAAAGATATAGTCTACAAGTTATTAAAATATAGTAGATGAAATGAAAATAATTAAAAAAATCAACAAAAGCAAAAAAAAAAAAAACCAGGAAGACAGAGGTCTGGCAAACATTGTCATTTAGACAGAGTAAACAGAGAAGATCTCACTCTTACTTAGAGCACGTGCAAAGTCCCTGAGGTGGCCACATGCTAGGCCTGTTCGAAAATCTGCCAATCACATACAGAAATCATCAGTTGTTGCCTGTTAGGTTCCCTGAAGGCAGAGGCTAACAGTGAATTGGAGGTGCAGAATATATGTTAGAGATTAATACCCTTTAAGTGATAGAAGAAACAGCATTAAGCAAAGAAAAAAAGATAAACTGCAATAGTCTGACAAAGCCTCCCCCAAGTTTGGTGGGAACTCTGGAATGTGCATATTTCTGTTATAATGATCTCCATATCTCTGAAATATGTAGGCCTTTATTTGTCATTGGTTGTGGGATGCCCAGGGAAGGGTGTGACCTTGAGTAAGATAGCATTGTGAAGGTGAGACAGACTCTGAAGGATCGGAGGATGGCAGGCTGCCTTCTAACCACACAACCCCAGAAGTTAGGCAGATTTCTTCTTGGAAGGGAGATCTGGGTAGCTAGTCCTTATGTCTCCCAAACCAATCTACTACCAGTGTAAATTAAGAGTTAGCATAGACAATATGTCATCTGTTCCTTAGCCATTGGTACATTGCCTCTCTGTTTGAATTTAATCTAGAATTTTGCTAAAAACAGAAGTTTTCTAAGTAGGTCTTTATATAATAATATCCTGCATTTTACAACATTTTGGCAAACTGTTGCTGAATTTAATAGCATAGCCATTCTATGCAGCATTTTTTCCCCAACCTTGTGTTATTACTAAGCCTAGTGATGTTTAGTATCTCCAGTTTTAAGCTGAAGAGGCTTTTTGAATCATTAGAATCTCAATTATGTGACGTCAATTTTTAGGACTTGCAATTTCAGCATTTGATTTTACTTTGTCCTTGTATGAATATGACTCAAATTTAAAACATGAGAAGTTTTAACATTCCTTAGTGTCTTAAATGCTTGTTTTGGAATTCTTGTTAGTGAGTTTACATCTTGCTTTGATTTCTTTTTTCAAATATACCATTACTACATGTTTTATTCTTATCCTGGTAGTATATTTCCCTTTAATCTATCTCTTGTGATTTGACTTTGTAATATTATACTAGAGTGAATATACAATTGAGTCCCATTTTATATATAATTTTTAAATTTTTTTCTAATTATTATTGAAAGAATACATGGGTCACATTACACATCTGCCATTTCTTCAACTAATAAAAGGAATACTTGTTGATTTTTAAAAATTTTGAATATTACCTATAAAACATGGGGATACTGCAGGAAAGAAAATCTTAAGCATAATGAAGTAGAGACACTGTAAAAGTGATGCATGTTGGGGAAAGCACTACTGAAGAAAAGAGTGATAGTGGCTTTTTAGAGTGGGTCGATAGGAGACATGTTCCTTAAGGTCAAGTGACTGGTGAATTATTAATGTAGGAATTTTTCACTTTGATAATATGTTAGTTTTCTGTCATTGTTCAGTATTGTGCCATGTGATATATGAATTACACACCACCTCCAGCAAATGTCTTTACCTCTTAAAGGTGAGGAAATGGAAGATAGCAACCTCCTCCAACAAAACTTTCAATCCTCCTAATGTTAGTATACATTTTGTCACCCCTCTGTCAAAAAATACATTGCCCTTATATTGAAGGGCAACACCATCAAAAAGATAACTCTTTTCTGCCTTTTCAGGAAACTATGCTTCTTCAGGTTACTAATTTTTACACATGTATTTCTTCTGCTTTTTCTAATACAATGCATACTATTTAATATGCACTGATCTAGAACAAAGAGTAAATATGATCAAAAAGAGACAAAAACAGGGAGAGGCAAAGTTCCTATTCTCATGAAACTTTCTTTTAAGTGAAATAAACACATAAAATACAGATACATTATTATAGCCATGTACTACACTGGGAATTGAAATAGGTTGGTAGGATTGTGTGAGTCCAAGGCCTAAGTAAAAGGTTGATACTTAGATGATTATGTGAATATTGCTGCTGTCAGAAGCAAGAGAGAAATGGGTCCTTGGGTCTAGCAATGCATCTTTTCAGGAGTGGTTTTAATTATTTGAAGGCAGAGAACACCACATATGCATGCTTATGTTAGCTAAAGAAGAAAGAAAGGTTAAGTATAAAAGAGATAAAAGACACTTGGAAAGAAAGGAAGAATTGAGACACAATTCTAATGAGAATAATGTTACTTGTATCAAAGCAGGTATTCTTTGAACAACGTTGTCCCTGACTCCTCACTACATAGTCATCAATCATATATCAGTTTCAATATTAATTATTCAAATAAGGATTGTTTCCACAGATATCGGATTCCTAATTCATAAGCATTAATATATCACCCTGCATTTTACAAATACTACATGAATTAGTAAACTATCAAAGCAACACATAGATAATCACTAAGTCTATAAATATGGTATTGTTCTTCCTCAGGGAGACATCTCTATCTTCTACTGGTCATCACCTTAGAATCTTAAAATTAATCTCAATATTTATTAGTATTTTTATTAGTATTTGTAAATAATGAGTCTCCTTTAAAGTGAAAATCCTCTCAATTTTACTTAGAAGATTAGTCTGATATTCCAAAATTATTTTGGATAGGTGGATTAAAAATCAGTCTCTAATGTAAAGAATTTTAATTAATTACAATATTGTAATAAAAATTATGCACAATCTTAGATAAAAGTAACCAATATTTAACGTATGAGTACCTTGTTGGTAAAAACAGGTAAATGTTCATACCATAGTTTCTGATAAACCATGAAAAAAGGAGCCATGCAAAATCTAAATATTTTAATTACAACATCAAAAATTGTTTCAGTTTGTAAATGTTTATTCCTAATAAGTTAGTCTTATAAAAGGAAGAGGGAAAAGCATTGTAGTAAAATTGTCACATCAACACTTTACAAAAATTTCTATTGCCCAACTACTTGAAAAAGAATGATTTTAAAAACCAAAAGTGATAAGAAATAAAAAGATATTAAAAACCAAGAATGATAAGAAGATTTAAGGTAAGCAAATATTTTGTTAAAAATAGACTCAGCTTTTCCTGGTATTGGATGACTATAACTTATAAAAACTACTCCAATGCTGGTCAAAGGCATAAACAGAATTTCAAGACATTTTATTAAAATAATGGAACAAAAATAAGTTTAAAACAATACCAACAGCTGAAATAATTGCATTGAGATGTAGTTTTTCAAATAATGTGGGCAAGTTCACACTTTGCAGTCAAACACCCATCGTCAACACATTAAAGTTTTTAAGCATTAGTTAGAGCTCCTCAAACACTTTGTAAGCTGCTGATCCATACCTGGTCACTAAGCAGAAGGATGCTGATGCCATAAACTCCTTTATACATCAGCAAAAATAATGTATTGCTTAAATAATTTGGAGAAAATACTGCAAATACAATCTTATCTCTAACCTGAAAGTTACACGATTCTCATGAAGTATTCAAAGATACTACCCAGATTAAAAAAAAAAAAAATTGGTTGGGGAGGGTGCAGAGGGATAATGAGGGGAGAAATACCAGATATAGGTGATGGGGATATGGAGGCAGCAAACCACATTGCCATGTATGTACCTATGCAACAATCCTGCATGATCTGCACATGTACCCCAGAACCTAAAGTACAATTTAAAAAAAAATGGTGATATGATTTCCTGGGTGGGAGTATATGTCATTTAGAGTTGACATTTTGGCAGGAGGCTGTCTGAAAAATTAAATAATTCTTTACCATTTGTAATTCTCTCTTTTTCAGGAGAATAAATAGAAATTCTTAAATCTACCCATTTGAAATTATGTCATTCAGATCCAGGTAATAAAGTTGACTAAGATACATTTTTGCCCATTTTTAAAATGAGAAAGACCAAACTAAGAACAAGTAAAAACAAGAAAATATATTTAAAAAAATAAGGATTGGGCCAGAACATATTTATAGCCAAGCAATTTAGAGCTATTTCAAAATGCTGGATCCCAGCCCTTAATAACCAAGAGATACTGGTCAAATTCTATGGTCTAGCTGCATCACAGCACCATTATATGCAAACTGAGGTAACAGTAGTTGTATAATATCTGTGGTGTGATGACAAGATAATGCATATAAAGAACAGTGACAGAGATGGTAAATTCTCAAGAACTAACCCCCAAAATTGTTACTAGTTATTACTATTTCAGCTATAATATTCAAATAAATACTTGATTTAGTGTTTCTATTTAGTGTGTTTCTCCTATAGCCTTCTTAATTTTGACATAAAATTCCAATTATTTTATGAACTATTAATCTAAATCACTATTTAGGGCAATTATAGCAATAAACAAAAGTTAAATAAGAACTTATGAAAGTAAATTTGAGGTTGTTGCTGACTTTGTGTCATTATAAATTATTATAAATTAGGTATTATAAATTAGGATACAACATTTTAAACATTAGAGAAAATTAAAAGCATGATTACAACATATTTGTAGTCATTTTATAGATATTGTGTCATTTGTTTTAACACAACAGGAGTATACATTTGGTATTATCTTCCATCATTATCCTTATGTTACAGATGATTACATATATATTCAGATTATCAGATTTCTGACACAATTTCTGTCTGGTAAGTGGTGGGGCTGACATCTGAAGAAAGGTGTCTGAACTTCAAATTTAGGCTCATGACACAGTTACGAAATGTTTATAAGTTTATTGTGAACTCTTACAAGATTGGAAACCTTCAACATAAAGGAGAGATTAAATTCTCTACATAAGATATTGAAGTGACTTGATTGCTTGGCTCTGTAAAAGACTACTGCATTCAATTAACACTGAATAGAAGATACCTGTGTTAGTCTGTTCTCATGCTGCTAATAAAGACATACCTAAGAGTGGGTAACTTATAAAGGAAAGAGATTTAGTGTAGTCACAGTTCCACATAACTGAGGAGGCCTTACAATCACAATGGAAGGCAAAGGTGAAGCAAAGCCACATCTTACATAGTGGCAGACAACAGAACATGTGTGGAGAACTCTCATTCATACAACCATCAAATCTCGTAAGACCTATTTACTATCATGAGGACGCCACAGGAAAAACCCACCCCCATGATTCATTTACCTCCCACCAGGTCCCTCCCACAACACATGGGAATTATTACAATTCAAGGTGAGATTTGGATGGAGATATGGACCCAAAGCATATCATTCTGCCTCGGCCCCTCCCAAATTTCATGTCCTCACATTTCAAAACTAATCATGCCTTCCCAACAGTCTCCTAAAGTCTTAACTCATTTCAGCATATAACTCAAAAGTCCACAGTCCAAACTCTAATCTAAGACAAGGCAAGTCCCTTCCCTCTTTATGTCTGTAAATTCACAAGCAAGTTACTTACTTCCTAGATACAATGGGGGTACAGGCATTGGGTAAATATACCTATTCCAAATGGTGTAAAATTGGCCAAAACAAAGGGGCTTTAGGCCCCATGCAAATTCAAAATCCAGCAGGGCAGCCAAATCATAAAGCTCCAAAATGATCTCCTTGGACTCCTTGTCTCATATCTAGGTTATGCTGATGCAAAAGGTAGGTTCCCATGGTCTTGGGCAGCTCTGCCTCTGTGGCTTTTCAGGGTACAGCCCTCTTCTTGGCTGCTTTCACAGGCTGTTATTAAGTGTCTGTGGCTTTTCCAGCCACATGGTGCAAGCTGTTGGAGGATCTACCATTTTGGGGTCTGGAGAAGGATGGTGGCCCTCTTCTCACAGCTCCACCAGGCAGTGCTCCAGTGAGGACTCTGTGTGAGGGCTCTGACCTGACATTTCCCTTCCACACTGCTCTAGCAGAGGTTATCCATGAGGGCTTCACCCTTGGAGCAAACTTCTGGCTGGACATTCGTGAGTTTCCATACATCCTGTGAAATCTAGGCAGAGGTTCCCAAAGCTCAATTCTTGTCTTCTTTGCACCTTCAGGCTCAATACCAAGTGGAATCTGCCAAGGGTTGGGGCTTGCACCCTCTGCAGCTATGGCCTAAGCTCTACATTGGCCCCACTTTAGCCATGACCTGATGGCTGGGATGTGGGACACAAAGTACCTTGGTTGCACAGAGTAGGGGAGCTCTGAACCTAGACCACCTATTTTTTCTCCTAGACCTCCAGGCCTGTGATGGGTGGGGTTGCCATGAAGGTCTCTAACATGCCCTGGAAACATATTTCCTATTGTCTTGAAGATTAATATTGGGTTCCTCATTACTTATGCAAATTTCTGCAGCTGGCTTGAATTTCTCCACAAAAAATGGGTTTTTCTTTTCTATCACTTTGTCAGGCTGCAAATTTTCAAAACTTTCATGTTCTGCTTCCCTTTTAAACCTAAGTTTCCATTCTAAATCATATCTTTGTGAATACATAAAACTAAATGCTTTAAACAGTACCCAAATTAGCTCTTGAATGCTTTGCTGCTTAGAAATTCCTTCCACTGGCTGGGTGTAGTGGCTCAAGCCTATAATCCCAGCACTTTAGTGGGCCAAGGAGGGCAGATCACCTGAGGTGAGGAGTTTGACACCAGCCTGACTAACATGGTTTCTCCTGAAATCCATCCCTACTAAAAAATACAAAAAAATTAACCAGGTGTGGTGGTGCATGCCTGTAATCCTAGCTACTGGAGATGCTGAGGCAGGAGAATTGCTTGAACCTGGGAGGCGGAGGTTGCAGTGAGCTGAGATTGTGCCATTGCACATCAGTCTGGCAATAAGACTGAAACTCAGTTCAAAAAAAAAAAAAAAGAAAAATTTTCCACCAGCTACTCTGTATCATCTCTCTCACGCTTAAAGTTCCACAAATTTCTAGAGCAGGGGCAATATGCTGCCAGCCCCTTTGCTAAAGCATAAGAAGTGTAACCTTTTCTCGAGTTCCCAACAAGTTCCTCATCTCCATCAGAGACCAGCTCCAGCTGGACTTTGTTGGGCGTACCACTATTAGCATTTTGGCCAAAGTCATTCAACCAGTCTCTAGGAAGTTCCAAACTTGCCAACATTTTCCTGTCATCTTCTGAGCCTTCCGAATTGTTCCAGTCTCTGCCTGTTGCCTAGTTCCAAAGTCACTTCCATATTTTCAGGTATGTTTATAGCAGCACTCAACTTTGGTACCAGTTTACTGTATTAATATGTTCTCACACTGCTAATAAAGACATACCTGAGACTGGGTAATTTATAAAGGAAAGAAGTTTAATGGAATCATAGTTCCACCTGGCTGAGGAGGCCTCACTATCATATGGAAGGCAAAGGAGAAGCAAAGTCACATCTTACATGATGGCAGGAAAGAGGGCATGTGCAGTGGAACTCCCCTTTACAAACCCATCAGATCTTGTGAGACTTATTCACTATCACGAGAATAGCACAGGATTAACCCACCTCCATGAATCAATTACTTCCCATTGGGTCCCTCCCATGACATGCAGGAATTATTACAATTCAAGATGAGATTTGGGTAGGGACACAGAGACAAATCGTATCAATACCTAGATAAATTTTAATAAGAATATAACGGTACTTCACCCTTAATAAAGTACCGATGAACATATGATCATGATAAGAACTCAATACCAGAACTAGTTTGAAACTTGTCTGAGAGTCAGTGACATCTACCTTTAGTAAACACAGAGCTAAAAGCCAACAAATCAGTGATAGTCCTTCTTTTTAAAAATGACTCCCTTGGTAGATGCATGCCAATGAGCCAGCTTGTAAGGCTGACATCAACTTATTCCTGTCTCTCTAGCCTTGTGACTAAGAAAATCTCCAAAGTAATGCTTTCCAAAAATGTAATATACAATTAGGAGTTTGTAGGGGATCCATGAGACCCACACATTGAGTGCCAGAATGTTGGGATCCATGAGCCCCCACACTGGGCACCAGAATATAGACAGTCAGCCCTACATCACCCGTGGGTACTCCGAGTTTTGTGATGACAAAGGAATGAGAAAAAGATTAAGAGAGACAGTGGGACCAGGAGGTCATCACATTACTCTGGAGGAGGCAGTGAAGGCTCCAAGCTCTGATCATACACACTATTGATTACAATCAGTTTGATCTATAGGGTAGGGATGGAGTGATGTTGGAGGGAATCAGTGAGCCAGAACTGATGTTTCATGCTAAGGATTGATAACAGTGGTGATTTGGGAGTTTCATCAAACAAGAACATGTGGTTATCTTTAGCCTATTATCTATGTGCAGCTGATGGAATGTGGGACTTATAAGGAGCCTACAAGTCTGGCTACGTCATAGTGCTATGAAGGGGTTTTGCATCTTTGAGCACAATGTTTATGGTAACAGAGCCAAGGTCACCCTGCACTGGAACATGAGGAATGTAGAGGCCCTCCTCCTCAGAGGCCTCCTGTGGTCTTCTGCAGTTTATTGTTTCTTGTTTATGTTACTCATAACCAATTTATGTAGGCACTCTGTAAGCCCTTTCTCCTTCGCTGCTTTTCCCAACAGGAGTTGTTGTGCTTAATGAAATAATACTTGGTCAGATTAGATCCTCCTTACATAAGTGAAGACTGTAATTCAGCTTTTACTGTGTATATTAAGTAATGATTTTACTTTCAATATTACTAATACCCACATAACATGAAAGGGTGAGAATTGAGTCCAGGTAGACCTGATAGGAACCGTAAGCTGGAAAGTTCAGGAGTCAAGGATCTCTCCATTCTGATTTTATAGCAAAGGTAAGAGTGTAAAACTCAATTTGGTACCCACACCTAAATAACTACCCTGATGATCACATCAGATAACAAATGTGAAGATTAATAGAGCTAAATCATCTTTGCTGCAAACTAAATGAAGTAAAACAGCTTAGTGGTTAAGAGTCCAACCCACAGAGTCAGTCAAGGGGGAGTGAGAGCTGATCCTTGCCTATGAATGATATAATCTTGGATCAATTATTTATGCTCTTAAGGATTCTCCTTTGACCTTAGGGTTTGAAGTATAAGATGGGGATAATAGCACATTTTTTCAAAGTGATAGCAGAATCATTAGACATTATTTTCTAAAATGCTACTCCCAGAGTTTATTTGTCTAATAAGGGTCACAAACACTAGTATTCTGATAGCTTCCTGTAAGATTCTAATGTGCAGGCTGTGTTGAAAAACACTGGGTTAGGAGAATTAAAATATATATGATTAAAGGGTGCTAAGAAGAATTTCTTTGAATAGTCCTTAATACTTGATAATTTAATTGTTTCTGTGGAAACACTAATAGTAGTATTAGTTATCAACATATTAGGCATTGGGATTATTGGCAGAAGTAGCTATAAAAATTGCTGCTGCATGATTGCCTCAAGCCCTGCCTCTCTTCCTAGTATGTAGATGGATTTCTCTATTTGAAAATACAAACCATAATAAATCTGAAAGTATGTGTTTTCTTCTCAGCTGGATTTTAAATATTTGGAGACTTACAGAATATCTGAGAGAATCCATTTTCCCTTCTAATTTCAGAAAAACATAGATATGCTTCTAAAAATATAAAACAGTAGATAAAAATCACAAATGAAAAGATATTACAATTGAAATAACTGTCAACAGAGATATTTTTTAAATGAAAGAAAAAAGTAGAAAAGATCTAATTTTAGTTCTCAACAAGAGTGCCTGTATGAAATTAGAACAGATATATTCTATGTACAGGAATCATCCATGTAGATAAAGATGACTATTGTCAAGTTAAAAATGGCCATGGACATGGAAAAGAATAATTATATCATTGAGAAACTGGAGTCAGTGTAATATAAGTTAAACTGAGTAATTCCTCTATAATTTATAATTCAGACTTAACAGTACAATGAAAATAAAATAGTGTGAAAAAGTAAGAAACACAGACAGAAATTCTATAATTATGTATAAGGTTCACCATGTTTATGCATGTCTTGGAAAGATTATATACTAATTATATACAATTATGAATTTGCATATAAAATATATTTAATTATATATGTGCATTATATATACATACACTCACATATATAAAATTGTCAACTAGTGTGTTTTATTTCTCTAAAGAAGTTTTCAGAATCTACAAGAAACTCAAACTATAAGAAAAAGACAACCTCATTAATTAGTGGGCAAAGGACACAGACATTTGCAAAAGAAGACATACAAATGACCAACAAACATATAAAAAATCTGCTCATTGTCACTAATCAGAGAAATGCAAATTAAAGTCACAAAGAGGTATCATTTTATACCAGTCAGCAATTGTTATTAATATTAAAAGTTAAAAAGAAAAAAAGAAAAACAGATGTTGGCATGGATGTGAAGAAACACTGTTGGTGGGAATGTAAATTGGTACAACTTATTTGGAAAACAGTATGGATATTTCACAAAGAACTATAAATTGAATTACCATTTAACCTAAAAATTCCAGTACTGGGTATCAACCAAAAGAAAAATAAATACGTATTTTTTTTTTTCAAAAAGACACCTGCACTTACATGTTTATCATAGTACAATTCACAATAGCAAAGTCATGGAATAAATCTAAATGTCCATCAATAGATGATTGGATTAAAAATGTGGTATATAGACACTACAGGATACTATGCAGCCATAAAAAAGAACAAAATCATGCCTTTTGCAGCAATGTAGATGTCGCTGGAGGCCATTATCCTAAGAGAAATAACTCAAAAACAGAATATAAAATATATGTTCTCACTTATAAGTGGGAGCTAAACAGTAGATACACATGGACATAAAGATGGAAATAACAGACATTGGGGACTCCAAAACAGGACTGGTACAAGAGGAACTGAAGATTGAAAAATTATCAGGTACAATATTCATTATTTGGATAATGGGTACCCAAAATGTTGTATATTTGTTAGTTTCTAGAAGTCCAAACCTTACGATTATGTAATATACCCTTGTAACATACCTGCACATGGACCTCTGAATCTAAAGTAATAAAAAAAAATTTTCATCTTTAGTGTCTTGTTAGTGCCTTTTGTGTTTGTATTGAATATAAATAGACAAAATATTCAACATATCTATTCTATTTTTTATTTTTATATTGTTAATAGAGACTTATTTTATATAAAAATATTTAAAGTTTGTCATTATATTAATAATTTGTTTGCTTTCATGGTGTTGTTTTTTTCTTTTTGTTAAAAGGAAAATAAATCTTGCCTAAAAATAATACTCAGTGCTTCTTTCTAAAGTTTTGATGCAGGATATTTTCTTGACCCCTCTGCAGGACTCATGACAGGGGTGCCTCATTTATTTTGCCTGCTAGGCTCAACCCCTTGCAGGAGGGTGTGCATAGGTGAGCAAGTGTGTGAAACAGCCAACCACTTCAGCACTGGCAGAAGCAAACTCCATTTATTTAGGCCCACTGCACCCCAGCCCTTGCAGGAAGGAGTGTGTAGGCAAATGAATGCAGGAACCAGCCAGCTGCTTTGGCACTGACAGGAGCAAACTCTTCAAAGGACATGCAGCAGTGTCCAGCTGGGAGTGCCCGTGACCCCAAGGCCCCAGAGGGCACGTTACAGTGGTCTGTTAGCACTGCTGTCCATGACAGACATGTATTATCAGCTCAGTGGGTCCTTTGCCTCATTACATGGCATGACTGCTCCCTGCCATTGAGGCCAAAGGGCCAGTGTAATAGCCATTTTAGGTACTTGCACTTGGTGGGTCCCAAATTCTTGTCCAGTACCCAAAAAAGAATGAGGTCATGCAGATGAATTGAGGGACAGTGAATTTGGTGAATGTGGAAAATTCTATTGAGCAATGAAAGTGGCTCTTAGCAAAGAGAGTAGCTAGAAAGAGGACAGGAAAGGCATGTCACTGTACCCTAAAGTCAAGGTGCCTCTCTGTCTCTCTCCTCTGAAGTCAAGAAGCCTCTCTCCAAAGTCTGGCATCGTCTCTGAAGTCAAGTCACCTCTCCCCAACGTCCAGTCTCTTCTCCCCTATACTCACTGAGTCTAGGGTGTTTATAGGCACAGAATACAGTGGACAGGCAGGTTGTAGGTAGTTTTGGAAAAGATAATCTTCAATTAGTAAAAATACATTATTCAGAAAGAACCAGTCAGGAGAGAGTGGGCAAACAGTTAGAACAGGTAGGTTCAAGGAGAACCCAAAGTTCTCACTTTGAGCTGCGGGTTTCAGGCTTTTCAGCTTGAAGCTGAGGCTTCACCAAGAACCTGTCCCTGTCTGCCTGGAGTTTCTCTTCCTCCTGCCTCTATCAGTTTTACTTCTGTATTATATTCAAATTTTTAATTCATCTGGAATTATTTTCTGTGTGTGGTTTAAGAGTAAGATTCAACTTCCTGTTACTACTCCTGAACAATTACTGCATCATTTATTAACATATAAGCATTCCTTTTGAAAACTGGCACTGGCACTGGATGCCCTCTCTCACTATTCCTATTCAATATAGTATTGGAAGTTCTAGCCAGAACAATGAGGCAAGAAAAAGAAATAAAGTGTATTCAATTAGGAAAAGAGGAAGTCACATTGTATCTGTTTGCAGATGACATTATTGTATGTTTAGAAGACCCCATCATCTGAGCCCCAAATCTCCTTAAGCTGATAAGCAACTTCAGCAAAGTCTCAGGATACAAAATCAGTTGCAGAAATCACAAGTATTCCTATACACCAATAACAGAGAGCCAAATCATGAGCAAACTTCCATTCATAATTGCTATAAAGAGAATAAAATATCTAAGGATACAACTAACAAAGGATGTGAAGGGTATCTTCAAGGAGAACTACAAATCACTGCTCAAGGAAATAAGAGACGACACAAACAGATAGAAAAACATTCCATGCTCAGGGTTAGGAAGAAACAATATCATGAAAATGGCCATACTGACAAAGTAATTTATAGATTCAGTGCTATCCCCATCAAACTACCATTGACCTTCTTCACAGAACTGAGAAAAACCACCTTAAACTTCATATGGAACCAAAAAAGAGCCCGCATAGCCAAGACAATCCTAAGCAAAAAGAACAAAGCTGGAGTCATCACGCTACCTGACTTCAAACTGTACTGCAAAGCTACAGTAATCAAAACAGCATGGTGCTGGTACCAAAACAGAGATATAGACCTGGAGCAGAACAGAGGCCTCAGAAGAAATGTCACACATCTACAACCATCTGATCTTTGACAAACCTGACAAAAACAAGCAATGGGGAAAGGATTCACTATTTAATAAATGGTGTTGGAAAACTGGCTAGCCATGTGTAGAAAGCTGAAACTGGACCCCTTCCTTATACCCTACACTAAAATTATCTCCAGATGGATTAAGGATTTAAAAACCTAACACCATAAAAATCCTAGAAGAAAACCTAGGCAAAACCATTCAGGACATGGGCATGGGCAAGGACTTCATGACTAAAACACCTAAAGCGATGGCAACAGAAGCCAAAATAGACAAATGGATTCTAATTAAACTTAAAAGTTTCTGCACGCTAAAGAAAGAATCATTAGAGTGAACCAGCAACCAACAGAATGGGAAGAAGTCTTGCAATCTACCCATCTGACAAAAGCCTAATATGCAGAATCTAAAAAGAACTAAAGCAAATATACAAGACAGAAACCAATTCAAAAGTGGGCGAAGGATATGAACAGACACTTGTCAAAATAAGACATTTATGAGGCCAACAAACATATGAAAAAAACGTTCATCATCACTGGTCATCAGAGAAATGCAAATCAAAACCACATTGAGTTACCATCTCACGACAGTCAGAATGGTGATCATTTAAAAATCAGGAGACAACAGATGCTGGAGAGAATGTGGACAAAAAGGAGCTCTTTTACACTGTTGGTGGGAGTGTAAATTAGTTCTACCATGTGGAAGACAGTGTGTCAATTCCTTAAGGATCTAGAAATAGAAATTCCATTTGACCCAGCAATCCCATTACTGGATGTACACCCAAAGGATTATAAATTGTTCTACTATAAAGACACATGCACATGTATGTTCATTGCGGCACTGTTTACAATAGCAAAGACCTGGAACCAACCCAAATGCCCATCAATGGTAGACTGAACAGGGAAAATGTGGCACATACACACCATAGAATACTATGTAGCCATAAAAAGGGATGAGTTCATGATCTTTGTAGTGACATGGATGAATCTGGAGACCATCATTCTCAGCAAACTGACACAAGAACAGAAAACCAAATGCCACATATTTTCACTCATAGGTGGCTGTTGAAAAATAAAAACACATGAACACAGGGAGGGAAGCATGACACACTGGGGTCATTATCGGGAGTGGTAAGGGAAGGATGGCAAATATCATTTGTGATATGCTGCTTCTTCAACAATGTAATTTACATGAATACACACACACAACACATATAACCCTACAGACATACAGTCACATATACATTTTCGTTTGCTACATGATTAAATGTATAGTATTGATCACTGTGTGCAATATTAATTTTGGTTCACAATGCAATTAAAAGAGTAGAAACAAGTGAAAAATAGCACCTATAACCACGATAGATGTTTGCTTTTCTGAATGTAAAGTACATTATGGACTTCAGCGAATACGTGCTTTTATTAGATATAGTCACATTCCTAAGGTTTTTCTAATTTTCCATAATATCTGATTGTGGTCCTCACATTTTCATTGTATAAAAATTACTGTATATCCAGCATATCAAAATTTTATGAAAGAAGTAATAAAGAGTAAACAACAAAAAGTCATGTCAGCTCATTATTAAGGGTTCTATCAGAAATACCTCCCAGTATACAAGAATTACATTGGCTAGATGTATGCAATAAAATCATTCTTAAGTGTAAGGGGAAAATATCATTGTTGGATAGTTGGACACAACACAATTGCAAGAAAACAGGATCATGTAAGATGAAAAATGAAATTAGGAACCCCACATACATTTTTGTGTGACTAGTGAAATATTCAGATCACCTGTGCTATAATAATGTAATGAGTAATCTTAAATGCAGATGACAAATTATATTTTGATACTTTACCATGGAAGTAAATGACAAACATTTATGTTCATAATGCAAATGAAAAAAGAACACATTGAAAAACTCACAATACCAAAATAAGACAGATTAGGTCAACTTTTTTTATTGATATAAGAACATAATAGCTATATGTATTTATGAAGTACATGCATGTGATATTTTGAAACAAGCACATGATGTGTAAAGATCATATCAGGGTAAAGAAAGGTTAAAACCTTTACAAATAAGGAAAGAGAAAAACTCAAATAATGACAATGAGAAAAATGAACTTCGAAGCTTGTAAACACCATTTGACATTTTCAAAGTTAATTACTTTTGTAAAATTCAATTTAATATAAATTGTCAAAATAATATACTAACTTTACTAAAGATAATGATTTTCTGTGTTCCTGGAAATGTACTACTTTTTGTTATTTTCTGTTAAGGGAAAACTATCACTTTCATTTAGGTTGGATACCTGTGTAATATATTAAAAGAATTTATAGTGACAAATACTATTTATCAAGTGATAGCTTTGTGAGTATATTGAAATATGTAAAAAGTACTATCTTTGGTACTGTTGACAGCAGCTTATTTTGTACATGTTTCAGTTGAATGCTCACAAAAATCTTGTCATATTTATCTGAAGTGAAAAGATGAGACCAACTGGCAATTACAGAGAATTGTAGTTTAGAAATAATAGACTTTTTAATCAATTGAACAGACCTATTTTGGGCGATTATATAAATATGATTTAACGAAGTAAAACTAAAAGGTTTATAAAAGCAGATAACCAAAATGAAAATAGTATCTGAACATCATGTAACAGGGGCCCCTAATTCCTGGGCCATGGACTGGTACCAGTCTGAGCTCTGTTAGGAACAGGGCCACACAGCAAGTGGTGAGCTAGCATTACCACCCTGGCACTAATGGCTGATGATCTGAGATGGAACACTTTTATCCTGAAACCATCCCCTCTCCCTCCACTCCAATTCCTGGAAAAATTTTCTTCTACAAAACCAATACCTTGTGCCAAAAAGGTTTGGACCACTGATCTAAATTACATAATTGTAATTAATGGAGAAAACCATAAATGGCTAGACAATTTTGTTAATATTATTTTCAATTGACAAATCATACTTGAATACATTAATGGGGTACAATGTGATTTTGTGATATCTGTATATAAGGTGGAATAATTAAATCAAGCCAATTAATATATTTATAACTTAGTCATTTTTTCTGGTGGTGAGACATTTGAAATTTACCTTATTTATTTTTTATTTAAGTTCTCAAGTACATGTGCAGAACATGCAGGTTTGTTACATAGGTGTATATATATGTCATAGTGGTTTGCTGCATCCATCACCCAGTCATCTACATTAGGTATTTATCTTAATGCTATCCTTTCCCTATGCTCTCAACGCCTGCTGTCCCTCCCCTACCCCCCACCCCAGACAGGTCCCAGTGTGTTATGTTCCCCTCCCTGTGTCCAGGCATTCTCCTTGTTCAACACCCACTTATGAGTGAGAACATGTTTCATTTTCTGTTCCTGTGTCAGTTTGCTGAGAATGATGGTTTCCAGCTTCATCCATGTCCCTGCAAAGGATATGAACTCATTCTTTTTTTATGGCTGCATAGGATTCCATTTCAGTATTCATGGAACACATAGTATATGTGCCACATTTTCTTTATCCAATCTATCATCGATAGGCATTTGGGTTTGTTCCAAGTTTTTGCTGTTGTGAACAATGCTGCAATGAACCTACATGTGCATGTGTCTTTATAATAGAATGATTTATAATTCTTTGGATATATATCCAGTAATGGGATTGCTAGGTCAAATGGTATTTCAATTTCTAGATCCTTGAGGAATTGCCACGCTGTCTTCCACAATGGTTGAACTAATTTACACTCCCATCAACAGTGTAAAAGCATTTCTGTTTCTCCACATCCTCTCCAGCATCTGTTGTCTCCAGATTTTATAATGATCACCATTCTAACTGGTGTGAGATGGTATCTCATTGTGGTTTTGATTTTCATTTCTCTAATGACCAGTGATAATGAGCTTTTTTTTCTATGTTTGTTGGCTACATAAAGGTCTTCTTTTGAGAAGTGTCTGTTCATATCCTTTGCCTACTTTTTGATGGAGTTGTTTGTTCGTTTGTTTGTTTTTGTATGTTTATTTAAGTTTGTGGATTCTGGATATTAGCTCTTTGTCAGATGGGTAGATTGCAGAATTTTTTTCTCATTCTGTTGGTTGCCTGTTCACTCTAATGATTGTTTCTTTTGCTGTGCAGAAGCTCTTTAGTTTAATAGATCCCATTTGTCTGTTTTGGCTTTTGTTGTCATTGCTTTTGGTGTTTTAGTCATGAAGTATTTGCCCATGCCTATGTCCTGAAGGGTATTGCCTAGCTTTTCTTCCAGGGATTTTATGATGTTAGGTCTTATGTTTAAATCTTTAATCCATCTGGAGTTAATTTTTGTATAAAGTGTAAAGAAGGGATCCAGTTTCAGCTTTCTGCATATAGCTAGCCAGATTTCCCAACACAGTTTATTAAATAGGGAATCCATTCCCCATTGCGTGTGTTTGTCAGGTTTGTCAAAGATCTGATGATTGTAGAGGCTATGTGGGCTCTTTTTTGGTTCTGTATGAAGTCAGTGGTAGCTTGATGGGGAACGCATTGAATCTATAAATTACTTTGTGCAGTATGGCCATGTTCACAATATTGATTCTTCCTTACCATGAGCAAGGAATGTTTTTCCATCTGTTTGTGTCCTCTCTTAGTTTCTTGAGCAGTGGTTTGTAATTCTCCTTAAAGAGGTCCTTCACATCCCTTGTTAGTAGAATTCCTAGGTATTTTATTCTTTTCGTAGCAATTGTAAATGAGAGTTCACTCATGATTTGATTCTCTCTTTGTATATTACTGGTGTATAGGAATGCTTGTGATTTTTGCACATTGATTTTGTATCTTGAGACTTTGCTGAAGTGTTTTTCGTTGTTTGAGACAGAGTTTCAGTCTTGGTACCCAGGCTGGAGTGCAATGGTACAATCTTGGCTAATGGCAACCTCCACCTCCCAGGTTCAAGTGATTCTCCTACCTCAGCCTCCCATGTTAGCTGGGATTATAAGGATGTGCCACCATACCCAGCTAATTTTTGTGTATTTTAGTAGAGACAGGTTTCTCCATATTAGTCAGGCTGGTGTACAACTCCTGACCTCAGGTGACTGGCCCACTTCTGCCTCCCAAAATCTGCTGGGATTACAAGCATGAGCCACTGTTCCTGGCTGATGCGAACATTCCTTTTATTTATTTTATTTTATTTATTTATTTTTAATTCCTTTTTTTGTCTGCCAACATTCTTATCCATGTATTTGGGTGAAATTATAATTACATTTCTGTGTATTATTCATCTTGGGGTGGCATTTTTGATTCACAGAATATGTTCAGTATCTAAATCCTGCCAAATTGCTTTCCAATGCAGTTGTATATGGTTACAGAATTTCCAGCAATGAGAAAAATGTTCAATGGTTCCACAACATTGCAAACCCTGGGCGTTCTGTCCCTTTTGGTTTTTAGTAAATGCTAGTATTCTATGAAGACATGTTATTGTGGAAACTAATTTTATATTCTGTATGCCAAATAAGGTTGAAAACTTCATTACTATATTGGACATCTAGACATTGCTCTTTTTGAAATTGCCAATTCAAAATTTTACCGATTTAAAAAAAATGAGATTGTCTAGACTAGAAACTTTAATGTTTATGCTTATATTAAGTCTAAGACACAGCTAGAATATAATTTTAAGTAGCAGTTGAGGTGAGGTGCTAAATTTTTTTCCCATGTGCTTCTCCCAACCTGACAGAGTTCATCCCCATAAATCTGTGTCATGCAGGAGAAATGAAGGCATGCTACTTGGAGGTCAGTTGATGCCAAATTTGTAGAATATACTTCCCTCCCCAATTCCAAAACTGTCATTTTTTTTCACTTTCTTTATAATATTTTTATAGACCCCGATTATTCTCTTATTCATCTCTATTTATTTATTAAAAATAAAAGTATCTCAAAGGGGAGAAAACACCTATGTTTATAAACATATTTTATAAATATATGTATAAATATATATTTTATATGCATAAATATTAGGAAGAACAATCAAAAGAAAGCAGGTCTTCTAAATTCTATTTTTATGCTGTGTAGATCCCCATAGTTGCTGCCTCCACTTTGAAACAATTCTGTTTTTCAAAAAATTTGGTAGAGATTTGTAAGAGGTTAATAGGGAGCCTATGAAAAATATTGTGAAGAGAGAAGGTTTAAAAATATGGACAATTTGGAGAGATATAAATTTAAAGTTTACCTACTTTATTTTTTATTTATTTATTTTGAGATGGAGTTTCGCTGTTGTTGCCCAGGCTGACATGCTGTGGCGCATGTCAGCTCAATGCTAACTCTGCCTCCCGGGTTCAAGCGATTCTTCTGCCTCAGCCTCCTGAGTAGCTGGGATAACAGGCACCTGCCACCATGCCTGGCTAATTTTTGTATTTTTAGTAGTAACAGGGTTTCACCATGTTGGCCAGGTTGGGCTCAAACTCTTGACCTCAGGCAATCTGCCAGCTTCAGCCTCCCAAAGGGCTGGGATTACAGGTGTGAGCCACCATGCCCAGCCCACCAACCTTTAAAGTTTAAAGTTAACTGACCTGAAAAAGTTGGTCTGTCTTTATGCTATATGATAAATTTAAAGTTAACCAACCTCTAGGAAGCTTGTCTGTCTTTTTCCTACAAGACATAGATTTAGTGGGGCAGACTCTCAGTTTGGGAGAGAGTTGCCATTGTCAGTTTTTTTCCTGACCAAATAGTTAATTAAGCAGACAGCACATAGAGTTCTGTAATTCCACCTCTGTCAAGAACACACACACACAGTTGCCTTTATTATTAACATCCTTTATTGATGAGGTACATTTCTTCCTATAGATAAACAAATATGGATACATTATTATTAATCACAGTGTAAACTTTATTTCATGCATCCCTCTCCATGTTGTACAATTCTATGGGTCTTGTTTTGTATAGTTTCATGGAGATAATGACATATATTCATAATTACAATTGCATACAGAATACTTCCACCTATTCATCCCTTCCCTCCGTACCACCTAATCCTAGACAACCACTGATCTTCATAGCTTTGCTATGAACCCTCCATAGCTTTGCCTTTTCCAGAATGTTATATAGTTGGAATCATTCAGAGTGTGGTCTTTTTAGATTGGCATTTTTGACTATGCAAAATGCATTTTTGGTTCTTCAACGTTTTCATGTGACTTCGCAGCTCACTTATATTTCTTTATTTGGTAAGATTTATTTTCCCATGTATGTGTAAACTTATTTATAAAAGTCTAAATAGAATAGAACTTCAAACATTAGATGTCAATATTGTTACATTTGGCTGATGGTTTAAAAGTGAATTTTTTAAACTAAAGTAAAATTTAAATGCCACACAACCATATAAAAATTTATCAAGTGGCTGAAATTCTGTTCATATTTTGTCTTCTTTTATTCTATGTGTCTATCTTCCAGTTTGTGTTGTTATATACTATTGTTTGGTTACGATTTGTTTGTTTCACTGAATCTCACGTTGACATTTTATCCCCAGTGTTGGAGGTGAGCCTGGCGGAAGGTGTTTGGGCGGTAGAGGCAAATCCCTCAAGTGGCTTGGTGCCATTCTCACAGGAGTGAGTGAATTCTCACTCTTAGCTCCCCCTATAACTGATTATTTCAAAGAGTCTAGCACCTCCTACACCCTTTCTCTTAGGGTGTGATTTCTGCACATGCTGGTTCCTCTTTGCCTGCTGCCATGAATGGTAGCAGCCTGAAGCCCTCACTAGAAGCAGACGCCAGCACCATGCTTCTTGTGCAACCTGCAGAATCATGAACCAAATAAATCTCTTTTCATTCCAAATTGTCCAGCCTCACATATTTCTTTAGTAGCAGCACAGCATAAGATATTATGTATTTAAGTTGATTTTTCCCTTCTGTAGTGTATTCTCTGCTAATAATACTCTCTAAAGAAATTTTCATTTAGGAGGTATTTCTAACTTCAAAATATTTCATTTGTTTCTTTCTACAATTTTACTTTTCCTCATTATATTACTTTTAAATATCTTACCTAGTTGAAATATAAGTTATTATGTTTTTCCCTACTGAATTCATTATACCTGTCATTACTTAGTTTATAGTTTATGACTGCTGGTTTGGAATTACATATCCCTGTATCTTTCCCTGTATAATAAAATTTGGTTGGATGCTGTGCATTATAAATTTTATGTTGTTAAGACTGGATTTCATTACACTCCTTTATGTTTGTTAGATGTCGTCCTTACTCTGTTAAATTTTTTGAAGATTAGCTTAAAGCTTTCAACAATTCTTTAGAAGTCTTATTAAGGTGGGATTGTGTACCCCTTATTCACAGGTTAGCTTACAACTATTACTACTACTATCATCACAACCACCACTACTACTACTGGTGTTTCTCCTGAATGCCCCAGATGCCATGAGGAATCTGGATTCTGGAGGTCTTTCCTTCCAAGTTCAATTCACAATCATACTCTATCTGTAAATGTAATTTCCACCTCTTCAAACTTATATAACTCATTTGAGAAACATGTTGTGCTCTGCTTGAGTTACTCATGCTTGGGTGCCTCACCATGGTCCTCAAAGAGCCTCTAGGCAAAAAGCCAGGGTCATTATAGACCTTACTTCATTTGTTTCTCTTCACTTAGTGACAATAAACCAGTAGTGCCTATAATCCAATGTCTGAAAGCAGCTGCCTCATATATTTTATCCAATTTTCTCATTGTTTATAATGGAAGAAAAGTATAGTCCTACTTACTCTATCAATATCAAAAGTAATACTTCCTTAAAATTATATAATAAGCATGTTAAATCATTAAATAATATTTTAGACATTTTAGTGATAGTCTCTTACATATAGTGAAGGTACTATAATTTACTTAATATTTTTTTCATATTGCTATTCACACACAATACTAAAAAGACTGTCATATTTAAAATCCTCTTTTTACTCTCCCATCACCCATCATGTGCTAGGTATTCTCTTGTTCTTGTAGATTACCACCCATGGTATTGTGGATTTGCACCTTGTGGTTGGCTCTTTTAACATACCTGAACATATTGCTGTGCATTTAGGTAGGGAACATTACCTTTTAAAAATTCTCATTTGCACAATCTTATTCACATGAGTAGATGTGAGAAGGAGAGTTAATATTATAGGTTTTTGTGAAAAATATTGTTTCTTAATTCTTAGCACAACTTTCTAAATCCCTGCTTAATTTTTGGTCACTTTTCTAAGTTGGAACCCAATACATCTAAATGCATTCATATTAAATAAATGGTGATTAGAGAGTAATTCTTTAACATCTCTTATTTTTCAACTTCTCCTTTTAATCACTACACCCTGGAGGATGGAGTGTATTATGGTACTAAGAACATGGCCTCTAAATTGATTGTGACTAGATTCAGACATGAACTCTTCAGTTCTTGGCTAGAAGATCTATATAATCAGAGAGTTAATTGAACACTCGTGCTGAGTTTCTTCAGCTCTGGATTGAAATTATTTACCACATAAAATTGTTTGTTATGACCAAATAAGGAAGAGTAAAGGGTTTCCTAAAGCACTTTACATAGTGAATGATCCACAAGACAAAATAAGCAAGGTTAGCTACTATTATATTAATTATGAATAGAGTATGGTAATTTCTCTATTCCATATAAGTACATTTGACTCAAGACATGGCATTTGATCTCTCATTATATTGATTACTTCTCGAAAAAATAAATAGGTCATTACAGACTAGAAACAAAAGGAAACTTTGAAATTAAAAAATAAAGATGCTCCTCAAATTATGTTACCAGATAAACCAATCACAAGTTGAAAATGCATTTAATACATTTAACCTACTGAACATGAACATCATAACAGCCTAGTCTACTTCAAACATGCTCAAAACACTCATGCTAATATACATTAGGGCAAAATTATCTAATTCAAAGCCTATTCTAAATGAAGCATTGGATATCTCATCTAATTTATCAAATAGTTTACCGGAGACAAAAAACAGAATAGTTTTAAGGGTACTCACATTACAGTTTCTACTGAAGTTTTATCAGTCTGTAAAAATACAATAAAATGATATTAGGAAAATAATATTAGTAAATATTTTAAATTTTGTTTTACATACATTAAAATAAATAACTAAAATGTAAACAAAAATGTATTCCTTGTGACACTCTGAAGGAATTGTTGTAAAATATTTATAACACTACATTAATGTTTCAAATATATTTGTGGCTATCCACAATGATTAAATTCATGACCAATTCATTATTTATAGAATTATTTCAAACATTCTTTTATTAATTGTTTAAAAATAATTTCCCAATGTTGTATGTTCACATAAGAAACCCAAGAATATATAAATACACACATACATACATGTACAAAACACACCTATCTATAACAGATGAGTCTGATAGCCTCAGTGTTTTTATATTTATTTACAAAGTAATCAAATTTGAGGATTCACATATCTTTTCTACTGTCTTAAATGGATTTTATATAAGTAATAATCCTGTTATCCTAAGCAAATGAGAATTTTAAGTTCAATAAAGAGGTCATTTAATGCCTTGCTCTTCATAAAAACCTTAATAAAGTGAACAATTTTAATTATTCATCACTATGCCTAAGTATATAGTGAAACAGGCCCTCAGGACTTTGTTCTAACTGATACTGCAAAATTATTTCAATTAGAATAGAAGTTCGATTACAAGAAATATCAAGAATAAAATTTGAATTCCAATAATGTTTAACATTATTTTATTTAAAATGTTTATACATTAAAAATCTATAATGGCAACAAGATAGTTTAATTGTATCTAATTAATTACTGGCATTTTTAGTATACTAGATTATAAAAGAGTAATTTCCTTATAATCATAATGTCCAGCTGAAAACTCTTTTAAAACTGTAATTTAAAGACAGAAAAACAATATTGAAAGACTAAAAAATATATCATGTTTATACATTTTTAGTAATCATCTGTTGCTTTATCTTGTATATTTTAGTAAACTAAAATACAATGTGATTATTTAAAAATAATTTGATATTTCAGAAAGAAATATTTTGTCATTTATTATAAAAAATGAAGACATATTATTACCCTTTACTCTCTGGCAAATTTGCCATCATATACTGACTTGGACCTATAATACTTTCTTTTTACCTATGGATTAGCATATAAATATACACTGATTATTATCCAAGAGATTATCATTTTTAATATTATTTTTACAACAGTTATGTCCTCAATGATTTCTGTTAACAAGTTATTAATATCAACCAAATAATACCATAATGAGTAAAAAGCATGGCAAATAATGAAAAAAATCACTTAGAACTTTATAATTTTCCATTGAAACAAAGTGTTTTCCATATTATGGGGAACATGTGAGTATTTGTTACATGAATATAATGTGTAATGATCAAGTCAGGGTATTTGGGGTATCCATCACCTTGAATATTTATCATTTCTGTTTGTTAGTATTATTCCAAGTTCTCTCTTCTAGCTACATTGTTGCTAACTACAGTCACCCTGCTCTTCTATTTAATATTGAGGTTTATATGTTCTATCTAACTATACGTTTTTACCCCCAAACCAGTCTCTCTTTATACCCTCCTCCCACCCACACATCCTTCTGTGACTCTGGTGTCTATCATTTTATTCTCCGTCTCCATGCAATCAGGAATTTTAGCTTCCACATATAAGTGAGAACATGCAGCATCTGTCTTTCTAAGCCTGGCTTATTTCACTTAATGTAAGGACCTTGAATTCCACTGATATTTTTGCAGGGCCATAAGTTCATTCTTTTTTTAATTGTTAAATAGTATTACAGTGTGTGTATGTGTGTGTGTATGTGTATGTGTGTATATATATATATATATATACATATGTGTGTCACATTTTCTTTATCCATTGAGCTATCAGTTGACACTTAGGTTGATATCATCTTTGGTGTCGTAAATAGTGCTGTGATAAAGAAGCAAGTGACATTACCTATTTGATATGCAGATTTCTTTTTCTTTGGAAAAATACTCAATAGAAGGATTGATGGATCATCTGGCAGTTGTACTCACAAATTTTGAGGAATCTCCCTATTGCTTCCCATAGGGATTATACCAATTTACATTCTCCCCATCATCCCTAGCATTTTTGTTTTTATCAATTGGCATTCTATCCAGGATAAGATGATATGTCATTATGGTTTTGATATGCATTTCCCTCATGCTTAGTGATGATGAACATTTTTTCACATACTTCTTGGCCATTTCTGTCTTATTATGGAAAATATCTGTTCATGTACTTGGCTTACTTTTTAATATAATTTTTATTTTTGTTGTTGTCTAATTGTTGATTTATTGTATATTATGGAGCTTAGTCTTATGTTGGATAAATAGTATGCAAACATTTTCTCTCATTAAACAGGTTGTTTCCCACTCTGTTGATTTTTTGCTTTGCTATGTGGAAGTTTTTTAGATTAATACAATCCTGCTAGTCTATTTTTATTATAGATATTTGGGCTTTTGAGGTCTGAGCCATGACATCTTTGCCTAGAACAGTGTCTTGAATATTTTCCCTATATTTTAGTTTTCTAGAACTTTTATAGTTTGGGGTCTTACATTTCAGTCTTTAATTCATCTATAGTTGATTTCTGATTATAGAGAAAGGTGTCAATTTTCATTCTTCTGTATATGGATAACCAATTTTCCTAGCACTATTTATTAAAGAGGCTGTCCTTTCCTTAGTTTATAATCTTGGTACCTTTATTCAAAGTAAGTTGGCTGTAAATACATAGAATTATTTCTAGATTCTCTCTTCTTTTCCATTGCTTTATGTGTCTGTTTTTATACCATCACTGTGCTGTTGTGGTTATTATAACCTTGTAATGTATTTTGAAGTCAGGTGGTATGATGCCTCCAGCTCTATTTCTTTTGCCTCCAGCTCTATGTTCTTTTGCTCAGCTCTATTTCTTTTGCTCTATTTCTTTTGGCTATTTGGGCTCTTTTTAGGTTTCATGTAAATTTTTGTATTTTTACTTCTAATTCTGAGGAAAGCTGCTTTGGTATTTTCATAAAGATTGCATTGAATCTGCAGATGACTGTTTTGTATAAAATCACCATTTTGATTATATTAATTCTTTCAGTTTATGAGCATGGAACATATTTCCAATTTGTGTTCTCTTTAATTTATTCATCAATGGTTTGCTGTTATTCTAAAAGGTATTACCTTCTTGATTTCTTTCTCAACTAGCTCATTATTGATATATAGAACACACTACTATTTTGGTATGTTGATTTTGTATCCTGTAACTACCAAACTTTTGTAACAAATGCAGACCTTTTTGGTGGATTTTTTAGGTTTTTGTAAATATAACATTACATTCTCAACAAAGAGGGGCAATTTTGTCTTCCTCTTTACTAATTTGGATGCCTTTTATTTTTTGTTTTACCTGATTTCTCTGGCTAGGCCTTTCAGTACTATGTTCAGCAGGAGCAGTAAAAGCTGGCATCATTGTCTTGTTTAAGATTGAGGAAAGGCTTTCAGTTGCTTCCTACTCAATATGATGTTACCCATAGAATTGATATATATGACCTTTGTTATTTTCAGGTAAGTTCTTTATATTTCTATTTTCTTGAGAGTATTTATTATGAAAAGAATGCTGAATGTTATCAAATAATTTTGTGTACCTATTGAGATAACCATATAGTTTTCATCCTTTATTTTGTTGATGTGATGTATCACATTCATTAATTTGCATATGTTGAACCATTCTTGCATTCCTGTTATAAGTCCCACTTGGCCATTGTATATTATGTTTTTGATGTGCTGTTGCATTCAGTTTGCTAGTATTTTGTTGAGAATTTTTGCATATATGTTCACCAGGGATATTGGTCTATAGTTTTCATTTTTTGTTGATCCTTCTTTGATTTTAATATCAGGGTGGTACTCGCTTTGTTGAATAAATTAGGGATAGTTTCTGCCTCGATTTTTTTTAGAACAGTTTCAGGAAGATGGGTATCAGTTCTTTGTACATATTGTAAAATCCAGCTGTTTATTTGGTCTTAGACTTTTTAAGGGTTGTATTCTTTTTATTACTGTTTCATTTGGTCACTGGTCCATTTAGAATTTCTGTTTCTTTCTGGTTTAATATTTGGAGCTTTAGATCTAGGAATATTTGCTTTATGAATCTGGGTACTCCAGTTTTGAGTGTGTGTGTATATCTATGTATCTATCAATCATCTATCTTCTATCTATCTATCTATCTAGAGAGATTAAGAGAGAGAATTATTATATCCTCTTGCTGGATTGATGTGTTTACCATTCTATAGTTACCCTCTTCTTTTTGCACTGATTTTGAATTGCAGACTATTTTCTCCGATATTAGTCCTGCACCTCCTGCTTGCTTTGTTTTTCTTTTGCATTAAGTGTCTTTTTCTGTCCCTTTATATATGTCTTTACAGATAAAGTATGTTTCTCATGGGTAGCATATAGTTGAATCATGTTTCTTTATCTATTTAGCTAGTCTATATCTCTTAGTGTTGCAGCTTTTTCACTCATGTAATTTGGTGAGCAGGAGGGAATAGCAGCCAGTGACTTCTCTCCCGTTGTTCAGCAAGTAGTAGGGAGTGTTACAGCTCTTTGACTCCTGCTTCCTGCAGCACCGTGAACAGAAGCACCGCAGCTCTTCTGCTTCAGCAGTTTTGTGAGTTCTGGTTTCTTGTCCCATGACCAAGAGGAATTAGGCACATGGACACCAGAGAGTGAGTAAGGTAGAGTAGAATGTTATTGAGTGACAGAAAGAAAGCTCTCAGCATTAGGATGGGACCCAAAAGTGGGTAGCCATCTGTGAGGCTGAATCTAGGGTTTTCATGGGCTTAGAAAGGGAGATTGTGTGTAACCTGTCTATGGGTGGGGCTGGATAAAGCACCATTTGATTAGTTAAAAGGGCATCATTCAGGAGGAAACAATTGAGAGAGAGTGGGTAAGAAGGGGATGGAACTTTTATCTATGGTCATGGACTCTATCTAGAACTGGCAGCTCAGGTTTTAGGCTTTAAATTGTCCATGGCTTGAAGGTCAGGTTTCACCAACAGTCCTTCCCTGTCTACATAGGAATTTGTCTCTCTTCTGTTGCTATCATTAGTGATGAATTACTTTACTTTCTAGGTTATTACTGACATGTGAGCTTTTGTTACTTTCATATTGTTGTTTTCTGGTTGTTAATATATATTATTTGTTGATTTTTCTCTAATTGTTTGTCATTGTGATTTAGTAGTATAGTGGTACCACCTAAGTTTTTTCCTCATCACTGTGTTTGGTATACTGGTGAGTTTTATACATTTCTGTGTTTTCATAATGCTAAATGCTTTTTTTTTTTTTTTTTTTTGCTTCCAGGTTTAGGACTCCTTTAAGCACTCCTTTCAGGGCCAATCTAATGTTTATCAATACTCTCAGTGTTTGTTTATCTGGGAAACACTTTATTTCTCTCTTACTTAGGAAGAAGAATTGTGCTAGATATAGCATTCTCAGGAGGCAGGTTTTTTTCCTTTCAACACTTTGAATATGTCATCTTATTGTCTCCTGGGCTGTGACGTTTCTACTGAGAAATATACTATTAGTTTTACAGTGGATTTCTTTACAGGTGACTATTTGCTTTACCCTTACTGCCATTAGTATTTTCTCTTCTGCTTTGACTATAGGCAATTTAAATATAATGTGCCATGGAGAAGACCTTTTTGCATTATACCTGATCAGGAATCTTTGTCCTGTATCTGGAAGTATAGGTTTCTTGCTAAACAGGGAAAGATTTCATCTAATATTTCATAAAATAGATTTTCTAACATGTTCATCGTGTTTGAAAATAATAATTTAAATACTAAATAATAATTAGAGTATTCAGTGTTTTTTTTTTTTTTTTGGTCCCATATGTCACAAAGGCTTTTCTAATTCTCTTTATTTCTAATTTTTGTCCGACTGGATTATTTCAAAAGAGCTGTTTTCTAGTTCTGAGAGAATTTACTCTGCTTTATCTAGTCTATTGCTGAAGCTTTGAAATGTGTCACCTAATTTATTCAGTAAATTCTTCAGTTCCAGAATTTCTATTTGGTTCCTTTGTAAAGTATCTCTTTGGTAAATATCTCATTCATAGACTAAATTGTTTTTCTGATTTCTCTGTATTGTTTTTCAGAATTATCTTGGGTCCCAGTGGGCTTATTTAAAAATCAGTATTTTGAATTCTTTTTTTTTTTTTTTTGAGATGGAGTCTCCCTCTCATCCAGGATGGAGTAAGGTGGCATGATCTCAGTTCACTGCAACCACCGCCTCTCAGGTTCAAGTGATTCTCCTGCCTCACCCTGCCAAGTAGCTGGGATTATAGGCACATACCACCATGTCAGGCTAATTTTTTTTATTTTTATTTTTTAGTAGAGACAGGGTTTCACCATGTTGGCCAGGCTGGTCTCGAATTCCTGACCTCAAGTGATTTGCCCACCTCGGCCTCCCAAAGTTCTGGGATTACAGACATGAGCCACTGCACCTGGCCCTGAAATCTTTGTTCAGAATGTCATGAATTTATTTTTGATTCAGATCTGTTGCTGAAGAATTATTGATTTCTTTGGATTTCCTTGTTTTTTTCATGTTTCTTGTGTTCTAACACTGATATCTGCACATATGATGTAACAGTTGCTATTTCTAATTTTTGAGATTGTATGTATAGGGTATAACTTTTTCCTAAAGATGTATATAGGCCATTGGTTGAAAAGAGTGCTTTGGCTTTAGCTTTGAGTGGATGTAGTACTGTGGTCTCTGAATGGTTTTGTTGGCTGTAAACGACATCAGTGGTATCTATAATTTCTTTGGTGGCTTGGAGTATGGTTATCATAGGAAGCTGTGGCAAAGTTTTTCTGGGGACTAGGGTGCCATATAGGCCTCAGTTTTGGCAGCTGTGGACTGAGTGTGCTTGTCTTTGGAACTGAGAGTAATATCCAGTGGCACTGGTGTTGGTGGGCCCAGGTGGTCCAATTTGTGGGTTTGCAGGTAGCTTTCTCAAATGCTGGTAGTAACAGAGTGGGGTCAGTAGTTAGGAATCTGAGCTGGTTTTTGGATCCCTGAAAAGCTTGTGTGATGTGGGCATTGGCAGTAGCTGTGGTAAAGCAACCCTACTGGAACCCACGTGGTCTCTGCTAGTGTTGGTGGTGGCTGCAACAGGTTGGGCAGGTAGGTCCCCTGGCCATCTGGTGGTGCACATGGGTGGGTTACAGCTGTGATGGTTTTGGCCGTATGTCTTGGCCCAAGCTCAGACTTCAGGAGGACTGTTTAGTTACCAACAGTGTTGCACCTGGCTGTCCAACTCCAGGTACCTGGATGGTGTGCTCCACTACATGGGATATGGGATTAGGCTGTCAACTTGTCCTCAGCCCCTCTGGCAGTGTTTTCAGGTGCTAGCTATGATAGGCAGGCTCAGGGTTTTCCCCAGGCCACCCATAGGATTCTCAAGTATGAATAGCAAGGGCTCTCATACAGGCCTAACACTGGGGAGATTGAGGCCATTCCCAGCAAGAAAAGCATGGGAAGGTATCCCAGGTATCCCACAGGTACTATAGGATGTAGTTTCTTTGGACCTCAGTCCAATAGCTGCTTGCAGCAGCAACAGTGGGATTTATCCTTAAAGTATGTAAAAGTGCTTGGCCTCCCCCTCTCTCCTTGACCTGGTGGTGGCATCATCAGTGTCAGCCCTGGCCCCAGAGAAGGATACAGACTTTTGAAGGCTAGGATTTCCAAATGGCACTGGCTGCAATCTTGCCACCGGGGAAGGCAAGGCCACATTTAGCAGTAGCAGAGTAGGTAGCTGTGGGAAATGCAGTTTGCTTGCATCTTGGTGCCATAGCAATCAGCAACAGCAGTGGTAGGATTTGTCCTTGGGGTGTGTGAAGGTGCCTGGCCTCCCTTTTCCTTCCTGGGGTCCAGCAGGGGCAGTGGATGCATCAGCCTCAAGGCAGGATACAGTCCTTTGGAGGTTTGTCTCAGATTGTTGCCAAGGCTTAAGGTCCAAAAACCTGTGGGAGTCTGTGTGAGCTTCCTCTCTGTAACAGTGCCCCTGGGCCATCTCTGGGCAGCTCACTGTTAGTCTCTAGGCCTGTGTAGGTTGAGGATTTCTCCTATAGTTTGGATTGTAAAAGACCATGATGAGAGTGTGGAGCCCCGAAGGTTTCTCTCTTACCCATTTTCTACATCTGGAATCTGCCCCAAGTTCCCAGATAAATCTGGCCAAGAAGCTGCTTCACTTCCCTTTTCTTACTTGTGTTCAGTAATTCCCAATGTTTTTCTATGGAATCCCCATTTTCTTTTTTGGATGATCCATTTCGAGTGTGAATATCTTCTTGATATTTTTGTTCCTCTCTGTGGAGGAGGCATGCTAGCTGTATTTAATCAGCTATCTTAAACCAAGGTCAGATTTTACTTTGATTCTTTTTATTATTATTATTATTATTGTACTTCAGGTTCTGGGGTACATGTGCAGATCATGCAGGATTGTTGTATAGGTACACACATGGCAAGGTGGTTTGCTGCCTTCATCCCCCTGTACCCACATCTGGCATTTTTCCCCACGTTAACCCTTCCCAATCTCCCCACCCCCTACTGTCCCTCCCCAACCCCCCCAACAACAGACCCCTGTGTGTGATGCTCCCCTCCCTGTGTCCATGTGCTCTCATTGTTCAACACCCGCCTATGAGTGAGAACATGCGGTGTTTGATTTTCTGTTCTTGTGTCAGTTTGCTGAGAATGATGGTTTCCAGATTCATCCATGTCCCTAAAAAGGACACAAACTCATCGTTTTTTATGACTGCATGGTATTCCATAGTGTATATGTGTCACATTTTCCTTGTCGAGTCTATTATTGATGGGCATTTGGGTTGGTTCAAGGTCTTTGCAATTGTAAACAGTACTGCGATCAACATATATGTGCATGTGTCTTTATAATAGAACAATTTATAATCCTTTGGGTATATATCCAATAATGAGATGCCGGGTCAAATGGAATTTCTATTTCTAGGTCCTTGAGGAATTGACACACTGTCTACCACAGTGGTTGAACTAATTTACAATCCTATCAACAGTGTAAAAGTCTTCCTATTTCTCCACATCCTCTCCAGCATCTGTTGTCTCCAGATTTTTTGATGATTGCCATTCTAACTGGCATGAGATGGTATCTCAATGTGGTTTTGATTTGCATTTCTCTAATGACCAGTGATGATGAGCATTTTTTCATATGTTTGTTGGCTGCATAAATGTCTTCTTTGAAAAGTGTCTGTTCATATCATTCGTCCACTTTGAATGGGTTTTGTTTTTTTTTTCTTGTAAATCTGTTTTAGTTCTTTGTAGATTCTGGATATTAGCCCTTTGTCAGATGGGTAGATTGCAAAAAATTTTTCCCATTCTCTTGGTTGCTGGTTCACTCCAATGATTGTATCTTTTGCTGTGTAGAAGCTCTGGAGTTTAATTATATCCCATTTGTCTATTTTGACTTTTGTTGCCATCGCTTTTGGTGTTTTAGTCATGAAGTCCTTGCCTATGCCTATGTCCTAAATGGTTTTACCTTGGTTTTCTTCTAGAGTTTTTATGGTGTTAGGTCTTAAGTTTAAGTCTTTAATCCATCTGGAGTTAATTTTAGTGTAAGGTGTCAGGAAGGGGCCCAGTTTCTGATTTCTGTACATGGTTAGCCAATTTTCCCAATAACATTTATTAAACAGGGAATCCTTTCCCCAATTCTTTTGTCAGGTTTTTCAAAGATCAGATGGTTGTAAATGTGTCACATTGCCTCTGAGGCCTCTGTTCTGTTCTACTGGTCTCTATCTCTGTTTTGGTACCAGTACCATGCTGTTTTTATTACTGTAGAATTATAGTATAGTTTGAAGTCAGGTAGCGTTGACTTTGTTCTTTTTGCTTAGGATTGTCTTAGCTATGCGGGCTCTTTTTTGGTTCCATATGAAGTTTAAGGTGATTGTTTCCAGTTCTGTGAAGAAGGTCATTGGTAGTTTGATGGGGATAGCACTGAATCTATAAATTACTTTAGGCAGTATGGCCATTTTCATGGTATTGATTCTTCCTAACCATGAGCATGAAATGTTTTTCCATCTGTTTGTGTCCTCTCTTATTTCCTTAAGCAGTGGTTTGTAGTTCTCCTTGAAGAGGCCCTTTATATCCTTTATTAGTTGTATTCCTATTATATTTTCTTTGTAGTAATTGTGAATGGGAGTTCGCTCTTGATTTGGCTGTTAGTCTGTTATTGATGTATAGGAATACTTGTGATTTCTGCACATTGATTTTGTACCCTGAGACTTTGCTGAATTTGCTTATCAGTTTAAGGAGATTTTGGGCTGAGATGATAGTGTCTTCTAAATACACAATCCTGTCGTCAGCAAATAGAGACAATTTGACTTCCTCCTTTCCTAACTGAATACCATTTATTTCTTTTTCTTGCCTGATTGCTCTGTCTAGAACTTCCAATACTATATTGAATAAGAGTGGTGAGAGAGGGCATCCTTACTTATTGCCAGATTTCAAAGGGAATGCTTCCAGTGTTTGCCCATTCAGTGTGATACTGGCTGTGGGTTTGTTGTAAATAGCTTTTATTATTTTGAGATATGTTCCATCAATACCTGGTTTATTTGGAGTTTTTAGCATAAAGTGCTGTTGAATTTTGTTGAAGGCCTTCTCTGCATCTATTGAGATAATCGTGGTTTTTGTCTTTGGTTCTGTTTATGTTGTGGATTACTTTTATAGACTTGCATATGATAAACAGGCCTTGCATCCCTGGGATGAAGCCTACTTGATCATGATGGATAAGCATTTTGATGGACTGTTGCAATTGGTTTGCCAGCATTTTATTGAAGATTTTTGCATGTATGTTCATCATGGATATTGGAATGAAGTTTTCTTTTTTTGTTGAGTCTTTGCTGGATTTTGGTATCAGGATGATATTGGTCTCATAAAATGATTTGGGAAGGATTTCCTCTTTTTATATTGTTTGGAATACTTTCAGAAGAAGTGGTACCAGCTCCTCTTTGTACATCTAGTAGCATTCGGCTGTGAACCCGTCTGGTCTTGGACTTTCTTTTGGTTGGTAGGCTATTAATTGCTGCCTCGACTTCAGCCCTTGTTATTGGTCTATTCAGGATTTCAACTTCTTCCTGGTTTAGTCTTGGGAGAGTGCAAGTGATCACGAATTTATCCATTTCTTCCAGGTTTACTGGGTTATGTGCATAGAGTTGTTTGTAGTAATCTCTGATGATAGTTTGTATTTCTGTGGAATCAGTGGTGGTATCCCCCCTTTATCATTTTTTATTGCATCTGTTTGATTCTTCTCTCTTTTCTTTTTATTAACCTGGCTAGCAGTCTATTTTGTTTATCTTTTCAAAAAATAAGCTCCTGGATTTATTGATTTTTGAAGGGTTTTTTATGTCTATCTCCTTCAGTTCTGCTCTGATTTTAGTTACTTCTTGTCTTCTGCTAGCTATTCAGTTTTTTTTTTTATCTTGCTCCTTTAGTCTTTCAATTTTGATGATAGGGTGTTGATTTTACATCTTTCCTTGTTTTTCATATGGGCATTTATTGCTGTAAATTTCCCTGTAGACACTGCTTTACATGTGTCCTATAGATTCTGGTACGTTGTGTCTTTGTTCTCATTGATTTCCAAGAACACCTTTATTTCTGCTTCATTTCATTGTTTAACCAGTTAAAATTTAGGAACCAGTTGTTCAGTTTCCTTGAAGTTGCACAGTTCTGAGTTAGTTTCTTAATCCTGAGTTCTAATTTGATTGCACTGTGGTCTGAGAGACTCTTTGTTATGATTTCCATTCTTTTGCATTTGCTGAGGAGTGATTTACTTCCAATTATGTGGTCAGTTTTATAGTAGGTGCAATGTAGTGCTGAGAAGAATGTATATTCTGTGGATTTGGGGTGGAGATTTCTGTAGATGTCTATTAGGTCTGCTTGGTCCAGATCTGAGTTCAAATCCTGGATATCCTTGTTAATTTTCTTTCTGGTTGATCTGTCTAATATTGACAGTGGAGTGTTAAAGTCTCCTACTATTATTGTGTGGGAGTCTAAGTCTCTTTGTAGGTCATTAAGAACTTGCTTTATGTATCTGGGTGCTCCTGTATTGGGTGCATATATATTTAGGATCATTAGCTCTTCTTTTTGCATTGATCCTTTTACCACTTTAATGCTCTTCCTTGTCTCTTTTGACCTTTGTTAAAGTCCATTTTATCAGAGAATATGATTGCAACTCCTGCTTTTTTTTGCTCTCCATTTGCTAGGTAAGTCTTCCTCCATCGCTTTATTTTGAGCCTGTGTGTATCCTTGCAGTTGAGATGGGTTTCCTGGATACAACACACCACTAAGTCTTGACTTTTTATTCAAGTCTGTGTCTTGATTGGGGCATTTAGCCCATTTACATTTAAGGTTAATATCGTTATGTGTGATTTTGATGCTAACTGGTTGTTTGGCCCATTTGTTGATACAGTTTCTTCATTGTGTTGATGGTCTTTACCATTTGGTACATTTTTGGAGTGGCTGGTACTGGTTGTTCCTTTCTTTGTTTAGTGCTTCTTTCAGGAGCTCTTATAAAGCAGGCCTGGTGATGATGAAATCTCTCAGCAATTGCTTGTCTATAAAGGATTTTATTTCTCCTTCACTTATGAAGCTTAGTTTGGCTGGATATGAAATTCTAGGTTGAAAGTTCTTTTCTTTAAGGATGTTGAATGTTGGCCCCCACTCTCTTCTGGCTTGTAGGGTTTCTGCCGAGAGAGCTGCTGTTAGTCTGATGGGCTTCCCTTCATGCATAACCTGACCTTTCTCTCTGGCTTCCCTTAGCATTTTTCCTTCGTTTCAACCCTGGTGAATCTGATGATTATGTGCCTTGGGATTGCTCTTCTTGAGGAATATTTTTGTGGTGTTCTCTGTATTTTCTGGACTTGAATGGTGGCCTACCTTGCCAGGTTGGGGAAGTTCTCCTGGATAATACCCTGAAAAGGGTTTTCCAGCTTGGATTCATTCTTTCTGTCACATTTAGGTACACCTATCAAATGTAGATTAGGTCTTTTCACATATCCCATATTTCTTAGAGACCATGTTCATTTCTTTTCACTCTATTTTCTTTAATCTTGCCTTCTTGTCTTATTTAATTGAGTTCATCTTCAATCTCTGATACCCTTTCTTCTGCTTGGTCAATTTGGCTATTGAAACTTGTGTATGCTTCATGAAGTTCTCGTGCTGTTTTTCAGCTCCATCAAGTCATTTATGTTCTTCTCTAAGCTGGTTACTCTAGTTAGTATTTCATCTAACCATTTTTCCAGGTTCTTAGTTTCTTTGCTTTCGGTTAGAACATGTTCTTTTAGCTCTGAGAAGTTTGTTATTACTCATCTTCTGAAGCCTGCTTCTGTCAATTCATGAGACTCATTCTCCATCCAGCTTTGTTCCCTTGCTGGTGAGGAGCTGTGATCCCTTGGAGGAGGAGAGGTGTTCTGGTTTTTGGTGTTTTCATCCTTTTTGCACTGGTTTCTTCCCAACTTCATGGATTTATCTACCTGTGGTCTTTGTAGTTGGTGATTTTTGGATGGGGTCTCTGAGTAGACATCCTTTATGTTGATGTTGAAATTATTTCTTTCTGTTTTTTGTTTTCCTTCTAATAGTCAGGCCCCTTTGCTGCAGGACTTCTGGAGGTCCACTCCACATCCTGCTTGCCTGGGAATCACCCGCAGGGGCTGCATAACCATAAGGGTTGCTGCCAGGTTTTTCTTCTGTTTTCTTCATCCCAGAAGGGTACCTGCCAGATGTCAGCCAGCACTCTCCTTTATGAGGTGCCTCTTTGGATATAGGGAGGTCAAAGAGCTGCTTGAGGACACAATCTGTCCCTTATCAGAGCTTAGGTGCTGTGCTGGGAGCTCCAATGTTCCATTCAAAGCTGCTGGGCAGGAACATTTAAGTCTGCTACAGTGGAACTCATAATTACCTCTTTTCCCAGGTGCTTTGTCCTGAGAAGGTGGGGCTTTATTTATAAGTTCTTGACATGCTGCTGCCTTTTTTCAGAGATGCCCTGCCAGGCAAGGAGGTAGTCTAGTCACAGTCTGCCAACAGAAGCATTGCTGAGCTGCCAGGGGGCTCTGCCCAGCTGTTGGGTAACTTCCTTGCAGTTTTTTTTTTTTTTTTTTTACAGAGGAACAGTAATGGTGGACTGCCTCAGTAATGGCAGACTCCTCAGTAATGGTGGATTGTCTTGGTAATGTCAGACTGCCTTGGTAGTAGTGGACTACCAAGCAGTAGACTGCCTTGGTAATGGTGGATGCCCTTCCCCCACCAGAGCTCAACTATCCCGGGTCCAGCTGCACTTACTGCAAAACTCTCAAGTCAGAACGTTTAAGATTGCTGGTCTTTGTGGGGTGGAACCCACTGAGCCAGATCACCTGGCACCCTGCTTTCAACCCCCTCTTTTTCAGTTGAATGGGCAGCTCTGTCTCCCAGGTGTTCCAGGTGCCAGTTGAAATGGCCACCTAGATTTGTGTGAGTTTTTGTGTGGAAACCTCTGGCGCCAGCTGAAACAGCCATGCTAGAAACTTGTGTCACTTTTCCACTGGGAGTCTCCTGGTCTGTGGGTGGTAAAAACTGTGGGAGAAGCACAGTATCTGAACTGGAGTGCTGGAATGGATGGAAAAGCCTCCAGCAGTCTCTGTTGGGTAGGTAGGGGGTTCCTCCAGGGATTGCACTTCCCGGGTAAGGCAGCACCCTATCCTGCCTTGGCTCACCCTTCTTGGACTACACCCACTGTGCAAACAGTCCCATTGAGATGCACCTGGTACCTCCTTTGGAAATGCAGAGATCACTCACCCTCTGCATAGCTCTCACTGGGAGCTGCACTCCAGAACTGTTCCTGTTTGGCCATCTTGCTCGAACCCCACTTTGATTCTTAAATACAACAGATAATTAGGTCACACTGGTTCTGAAGGCCATGAAACATTAAATGATTTAACGTAAGAACAGATCTGGTATTGAGATTTTTAGGAAGTTGTATTAGTTTAATAGATGTCAAAGAAAATACAAAGATTTTATTTAAGAAGTGTACTGAGTTTTGTTTATATATAAGTGTAACAATTTAAAAGTTTACTTAATTTCTTGTTTCTACAATATTATATATTAGTTATTAATATTGAGGGAAGATATTCTTTTTCAAGGGTCCACAAGGGGGCATAGTTTTAATGGCAAGAATTTTACAGCACCATGCCCCACTCCCATCTCTCTCCATTTGGGAGATTTAACGATTTATGTTTGAATTTCACAGGCGTGGTAAGAAACTAAGGGTCACTCCAGCAGATGTTCTAAGGAACTGCTTTCATTGGCCTGGGGTCTTAGAGAGGTGGGGGTTCCTCCCAGGTTAAAAGTCCCCTTCTTCTACACCCCTTCAGATTCCACATTTGGATCCCCTTCCACGAACACTCCCTTCGTGGAAGCTGTTTTTCTCTATCCTGGATTTTCCCTCTGAGTCCCCTTCCACACACTCTCATGGAAGCCTGTCTTCTCCTACTAAACTCCGTCTCTCTCTATTCCCTAACACTCTCATGGAAGCTGCTTTCCTCTCCTGGATTCCATCTTTCTGGATTCTCTCACTCAGTGTGAGAGTCAGCTGTTTGTTTCTCTCTCCTTCTCCTGTTTTACTCTCTCTTTAAATAAATCACTTTCTACAAAAACTTTTGAGTCTGGCATTTACTGCATACTGTGCCATGGTCCCCTCTCTCATTCTTCAGAGGGCAGGAGACAAAGAACTTGGAGAAATGTCCTCTCAGGGGAGCTGAACCCCTGAACTCCAATATTACAGTATCACTTGAATTTTTCCATTAAAAAATTGGTATATCAATAAATTTGAATAACCTACAACATATTCTTGAGCTAATACACTGAATGGCAATAGTTTCATATGTAAGTGATTTACTGTGACTAATGTGTATTTAAATATCCTCATTTAACATTGTTTAAGAATATTCATACAAAAACGTCCTGCTTTGGGCATGCTAAGCCATGACTATTAGTAGGCAGTCTGTTAACATGAAAATGAAGGGAATATAATAAAAGATCTAAAATATTTAGGACATTCATTTCCCATAGTAATGGTTCAATAAATATGTCCTGAAATATGCCTTAATTTCATGAGAATAAGTCATTTTTTAAACAATAAATGTTTTTAAAACTATCTTATATTGCAGTAATATTTCTACTTGGTTATTATATATTAGAATTTTAATAATTTGAAAATTTAATGTAAGTATTTTAAAGAACTTTTTCCAATGCAATAATTTATTTATTTAGAGGATTAGTGAGATGATACGATGATTTCACCTGTGCATTTGTTTTGTCAGAACATAGAATCAGTTTGTAATTAGTGCTTTTAAATGTAATATTTTAAATTTATGTTTATGCAGCTCCTGGCTTGTTCCATAAAAGATTTAATATATTTAATTTTTTATTTTATCAGCCTGTATATCAAATTTAATGCACTATAATTGTCAAATCATAATAGAATAATTCAACATTAAAAGTGCCTACATATAACATGCCAACAGATAATACAGTTATCTCCTGGATGTGCCTAAGAATGATGTGCTGTTTTTAATAAATCTGTATCAAATTCACATATATATTTTATAGCTAATACCTTCACACTGAAAAATGAATAAGGTTACTATGTTTATGTGAAGAAATAATAATAGAAGCAATGGAGCTGTTGACACGGGTCACAACTAGTTAAAATTTTATTCATGCCAGAGGATATAATTTGTTGCCAACAGGCTTCAAAGTTAGCAAAGGTTTTTTTTTTCCCCCTAAATTTAAAATCAGGACTACTACTAAAATAATAAAGGTTTTTGAGTCATATTTTCACTGTATTCATTTAATTTTTCTTGCAATTGTATACCTCTAAATTTTTCAACTTTCTTAGATTTGGAAAAAAAAACAAAAGTAATTAATATTTAGTAAAAACTTACCTATACTATACTAAACAATTTCCCCAGAATATAATTCTTAAAATAAGTCCTACAAGCTAGTAAATTTAGGTGAGCTCCAACATTGAAATTAATCAATACACTGAATATAAATAGCTACATACTTAATAATTTTATCTTAAATTACCACACATTCTATATCTATATATAACTCTATAGAAGAATTAGTTTTATTTCCTAGACTAGCACTAATATCAGTGCAAATGCATGACTTCTGTTAAAAATGTGTTGAAATTAATTTTGATAGATTATTTTTATATCTATATATTTATCTTATTTGGAGGAGGCAAACACTTTGCTTTATGAAATATAGACATTTGTTCATATGACAGATATTTATAAGTTCCTTTTATGCCAGATTTGTATTGACTGAAATACAAAATCAGAATATAGACTTTGTCTTCAGGACACTTACACAAAACAAGAATCCAACCTATAAATAATGATTTAACCATGAATTAGGCATTCTATTTCATAGCAATATGTATGGGGTGCAAGAAAAATCAAGGAATTATGTTTATTTTGAAAGTCAGCATAAGCTTCAACACTCTAGAAAGAAATTCTGCAAATGAGAAATCAGTGTTGCAAAGACCTAACAGGCAAAGGAAATAGGACTGTTGAGTCAGTCATCAAGTGTGCATTGAGCATATAGTATATTACCAGAGATGAGGACTTACATCAAAACAAAAGTGGGTGGGGAAGGAGAAAGGTAAATGGTATAGATATTGGCCTTGGGGACAATCACTGTGAGTATGTAAAGCATGCTGACTTATGTTAAGTATCAGACCTCCCTTATCCCTCTCCCATACACACTTTGGTTGCCAGGCATGGGCATTAGTATGTGCACATTTCACATACAAGCTTGTTTCCATATCTGCAGTTTCAGACTTTCCCATACACATGCAAATATACTAACACATTTCCCAACAGGAGACAGCAAAATTCAGATCCAGCTATGTAATTCAAAGCAATATTATAGGAAAAATATACCTGAGAGCAATAACTTAATCATATCCTGAAAATGACCCTGTATGACACAAACACCTGAATGTGTGTTATGAGCTAGAGAATCTAGGCATAGCCAACCAGGAGATGTCTTACCTTGTCTATGAGGAACATCTGTGTCTCCTGTTCTGTCCAGTGGAACATGGGCCATACAGGGGCTGGAGGCCCTGAGAGATGGGTTAAATGTTGCCAGGTGATGGTTATTAAGGGGAAGGTGTTAAGTGAAATGCTGTATAAACTGCATGCTGTTTGCAAGTAGTTGTGGTTTCACAGCCTAGCCTGCTACCACTGGCTCATGCAATTATGTTGCCCAGCCCAGTGCTACTGAGCTATAGGAAGGTGGATATCTTATCTAGCCACTGGACCATTTCTGTATGTAAGGAAGTCTGTCTAGCCAGTGGCCGCTGGACTCTCTCGTCTGTATGTAAGCCCCTGATAAAACCCCCTTGTCACATTAGTTATCTCTAGGTCTAGTCTTTGGCCTCTAGAGTCTGGTACCTTCCCTACTGAGGTTAATAGGAGCTTGGCACAACATCCTTTTCTGGGTTTCAGGGTGCAGGGGAGCACTCAGCTTGCTCCCCAGTGGGCTGTTCTTCCAAGCTTTTGGTGCCTCACTCACCCAAGAATGGGAGAGGGGACCACACCAGGTGCGGTGCGCTAGCAAGTAAATATCGGACCCCAAAGAGTTTTGCAGAAAGTGATTTATTTAGGCAGAGAAAGAGAAAAAGCAAGGAGAAAAAGATGAGAGAGAGAAAGCTTCCACAAAGATTGTGGAAGGGGACCCAAGTGTGGAATCTGAAGGGGTGTGGGAGAAGGGGACTTTTAACGTGGGAGTCCTTCTTCAAGCCCTTTGATCTATGAAAGGAGTTCCTTTAAGCTTCTGCTGGAGTGATTGACTTTATTTTCCATGCCGGTGAACATTTATTTAAACAAAGACCCTTAAGACCCCAGATGGAGAGGGACTGGCATGGCGCTAGGAAATTCTTACCGTGAAATTATGCCCCCTTGTGGAGCCGGGAAGAGAATACATTCCCTCAGGACGTCAAGAACTATTATTCCCTACATTTCAGGATCTTTAAGTGGACACTTTTTCTCATTCAGTCTCTGATGTACTTTCTCTTGATCCTTATCTTCCAAACTAAGCCAACCAAATATACCATGGTGAAGGAAAATGGAGAGGAAAATAATAATGAAAAAACTTCATACTTTAAAAAAAATTGACAAGTGCTAAAAAATATACACTAAGCCAGTCTATGTAACATTACAGACAAGGACACAGATGCCTCATTGGCAATGGAGTGGAATCCTTGGACTGCAAATCTGAGTGATCTTGATTGTATTTGGGAGAGAGGATCTCTTTGTCCAAGAACTCCATGGCAATTCTAAGACCAGGGACTTAAGGAGAACTTTATAGGAGAAAGTTAATAGCCCATTACAGTCAGTGAGCTTTACAAAATCTCAGGAATTACCTTAAGATTAACAGCCACCAGCTATTTGGATTATTTCTGGAAATACAGTTACCTTAATACATTTAGCAGTTCTTTCATTATAGTTTTGGTGACTGTCTTAATAGTATCAATTTCAGAATTGTATTTATTAGAATCTTTTAAAAAATTAACCTTCAAATAAGAATCTGGTACTTGGAGGTTATTCCTCAACAGGTGTGAGAGCTTTGCTGCAGTAGGGTCAGCCCTCAACCTAAATGCTTCTGCCTTCCACCTTTACAGAAATCAAATTTTGGTCTGAGGTTGTGTCCTTTTTTATTTTCTTTATGATGGATAATATCAATAACAGGATGCAAAAGTTAAGCTCATAACAGGGACCTGGGTAGGGTACTAAAGTGCTCCATTTCTCAGTTATTTTAGACTATCCTTATTATTAGGAAATTTTATGAGCTTGAAATTCGGATATATAGCAGATCGTCAGATAACTTTGTTTCCTTCAATGACATTTCATTACAACACCGATGAGGAAAAAATCCATTCTCGGCTGAGGCCACTGTCTTTTTGAAGTTTGTGTGTTTTCCCCACGTCTGAGTGGGTTTACTCTGGGTACTCTGGTCTCCTCCAACAACCCAAGACAGTGCACGTTGGGTGAACTGTTCATCTAATTGGCCCCAGTCTGAGTGTCAGTGTGTATGTGAGTGTATTCTGCCATGGGATGGTGTCCAATACAGGGCTGATTCCCACCTTAGCCCTGAGCTGCCAAGACAGGCCACCCATGACCCTGAACTGGAATAACTAGGCAAATAATTATCTTACTTGTTTTACAAATCTTTAAAAAATGTATGTATAGCTCACATTGATTTCAGTGCTTAACATTAGAAGCATTTAGGTCTAAAGAAAAATGATTCATTATTATTTTTTTGTGGCCAGAGACATGCCATAGAAACTTAACTCTTATTTATCTCCATTATCCTATGGTAAAATTGTCATGATTTCCAAGAACCTATAGGTTTTTAAATTTAATACTAATGTTTCCATTTCAATTCACTACTATTGTTGGTAAGACTATTTCCACCTGGCCTTTGAAGTATACAAAGGATATTATTTTATTAGAGATATTTCACGGGATATTTTTATCTAAGAGATAGATCATTTGACAGAAGTTACATGAATTATAACTTTTATTTTAAAAAATACATATACTGAAATAAAAAGAGGTGAATTTTTATGCTTGAAATCAAAAAATATTTTGAGATAAGAAAAATAAGATTTTTTTTCAATAAAGAAAATAATAAATCCCATTCCTGGTATTGATTTCTACCACAAAGTATACTAAAATAAGAGTATGACTTTGGGCTACTTGATTTACTTTATCAGAGTCACAGAATATTTGAGTTTATTTAAATTGTAAGGTCTCTTCTAGCTATAAAATTTTGACCTAATATTTTTAAGATTTATTCTTCCTTATTAGAAAAATATGAAATTGCAGTGATGTGTAACCAATTGTGACACAAAAAATATTGGAGTGAAAAATTATTTTTCTAAGCAACATGTTGCCATTACTAGCTTCTGCTACATGCATCTTAATCCCAAGGAAGAGTATGTCACAATTTGCTACGTAATAGGAATCTAACTAGCTTAATAACAAGTCATTGTTTTTCTCACTCAAGGACTTGTAAATAGGCTGTCTGGTTCTGTTAAGCTTGACTAGTTGAGCTTGACTCCAAGATACTGCTTGAGCTCCGGTCTTCTCCAGGTGTGTTTTACTTTCCTTGGAGAAGTGACTACCTGAGCATATTCTTTTCATTAAAAAATCACAAGTGCACAAAAGAGGGCAATCCGAAATGTGCATGCACATTTAAAGTCTCTGCTTAAGACCTAATACTATTATTACTTATTAATTTAAAAAGTCAAGTGGTAAAGTACAAAGCCAAGTGAAATTCTACTATCTACAAAGTCATGTAACAAAGGGAAGAGGTGAATAATTTAGAACAATGTGTCATTCTGTCAAAAAAGACATTGACAAACTAGGAAAGCAATCATATAGAATCATTTTTAGGAATGAATTTTAGAGACCTTCTGATATAATCACACAACAGATCTTGAATTTCTTTCACAGGAGCCAGTGCCTTTTGATATTGATGAGTCACAAGTCTCATGAGCGTAGCTTGACCCTTGTCTTCCCTTGAACATCTCTAAAATTTTTAATATCATATTTTGACAACCTACTAATATTTTTCCACTTAAAGAAACCCATGGGTACACTTTCTCAACCATATTAATCTTTCTGCTGACCCACTATGTCTCTTATCCGTAGACACATTTCTAGTCCAATCTAGTACCCGCAGGCCACTATAATTCTAGCCATTAGTTTGTAAATACCTTCCACTTCTTCTTTTTCCTTTGTAATTTTACCAAAAAATCTTAACAAATTACCCCTTCTGCTGTCTTCTTAGGTCTTTTACCCAAGGACTTAATTATTGTTAAGTTATTGAATATACCCACATAAAGCAGACTGGTTTGGCTAGAAATGCATGATCACAGGGCATTAAGTTGGCAAACATTTGTCCTCAATCATTTAAAAATAGGCTATTTTACATCTGAGAAAGGTAATCTTATACTACCTCTAACCTCCTTAAGTCTCTACAATTTTACTTCTGAGGTGTTTTAAACATTTAATTCATTTTTATAAAGTTAGAATTAACATGCCATTCTTATCTTGTTCCCAATGAGCTTAAGGACCCACTGACTTTCCTTCTATGTTTCCCTTCCCTATTCCAAGAGAAAATGTATTTTTCACTAACAAAAGCTACTACCACTATGCTTAGGAATTTTCCCTTTTTGACTTTAGAATGACTTTGTGATGTTAGTTTTCTATGCTTTATATTATATGTTTTTCCTTTTCTATTGCATAATTTCCATCAGTATAATGATATAGGCGGTATTTCTGATTAAAACAAATCAAAGCAAAATTCTCCTAAACCTTAGCTCCATATTTCTGCATAGCTACATTTTTAATAGTTTATTACAATTTCCTGAACTGTTTCATTTTGTCAAAAATCCAAATCACTTCATAAATTAACAGAAACTAGGCTTGTACGCACCAATCCACTGAAACTCTGTCAATGTTAATCTCTATGTTTTAAAATCCAGCGAACCCTCTCTATCATTTTTATTCACACTATTAGGATTTTAAAATATATTTTATCATACCATTAGTTATGAACTACCTTCATCTTGGCAGTCTAACAATACTTTCTCATTGTGTTTAGTTGTTTGGCTTTCCATACATAAATAGTCCAACCATTTCAATATACTTTGCTTGTTTCTCCTTTATTACTTAATCTGTAAAGGTACAGATATTTCAGGACTCTGTACTGTAAGGTCATGTTTTATTTTACTGTGCTTCCCATGGATGTAAGTGTCACCTGTGGTCTGATATTTCTCAAATATATATAAGATAATTATATACTGTGTTCATATAATTAAAGAGGATGCATTTGCATACACTCAAAATGAAAATAAAAAAGAAAGTTTAAGCTTCCTTCAGAAAATTATAAACTAAAATATATCCTAATGGCAATTTCTAAGTTAGGGCTGATGTTTCACTTGAGAACCTAATATAGCTCTCTGTGCTATTATATTTTCAATCCATGAATTGTGAAAATTAGAAGTAATTTAATGCTAATTATATCAAATTGCTAATCTTGATATTAAAATATGTCATTTAGAATCTAAATTATCTTAATCAGTTATGAAAACATGGTTAATTGTCATATTCTGAATAAAACAATATAAGTACAGTTACTATTTTGTATTATATCTGTTCCTAGAAATGAATCCACTTTCAGAAATGATTATTTATTCCTTTTCCATTATCTGAAATATTGTATTTATAGCTAACCAATGGCTCTAAATTAAAAATATATCATAGAATGATAGTTGATAAAATTGTATATGTACACCTTGATTTTATTTTTTCTCTATACATGTATAAATGCTAAATATTTTAACTAATGACCTGTGAAGGGACCAGTGAAAATTCAATAAATTCTCATTTTCTTTAAATTGGAAATGTTTAGACTTTCTTGTAAATGAAACCCTACATAATTTTTGTTGATTATTTTTAAATTAGCAGCTATGGGAAAATTATTTCACTTTAAATCCATATTATTATCAAAGCTAGCAATGCTGTAACACAATCATGTGTGCCCTGAAAGTTTCTGTACATATAGATAGAGGTGCAGTGAAGAATTATAGCAATTACAAAAGTCTATAATTTTGGTGTAGGCAGTTGCAAACAATTAGCTAACACATACAATTGCTTACTTTATATATAAAAACATGATTCTCAGTGCTTTTATACCAATTATCACATAACCCATTCAGATCAATTATTCCCTTCATATCAATGCTCCTTTGGCAACCCGAGCTTCTTGGATTGTATCTGTGAGCTCTGTTACATTTGGATTCCAACTGAATTCAGCTAATAAGAAGGCATGCCACAATGTAAAAAAGAAGGAAAAGAGTAAGAACAGATAACTTATTCCAGTAGCTCTACTTCAGCATAGTAACTTTGGACTGGTTGGATCCTCCAATTCATAGATCCTCTCAAGAAAATCTATACAACTCTCTCTGTAAAGGTGTTAGCAACTTTAACTTCCCCAAATCCTTTTACATTTCAAGAGGCAACACTGCTGCTATTTGCTAATCCTGGAAAAACTGAGACATCCCTTGTAAATTTTCTTCATCTTTCTCATACATTTAAATTGCTGCTTTATTATATGTACTTCTTTGACATTCTTATGTCAGTGTACAAACTTTTATTTCCTGATTGATCTAGCCATAAAGTAACAACTTAAATTTTCTCGATAATCATTCGATAGAAACACTTCTTTAAAAAAAATATATGCCAGAGGTTGCAATTCTTTGAATTTTTGAAATCAGACCTTGGTGATGACCTTGAGCAGTAGTATATAAATAACTTCCACATGCTTAGCATTCCAGTAATGGAACACTAGACATAATTTGGCTGAACAGGGTCTCACTCCGTTACCCAAGCCAGAGTGCAGTGGACTGATCTCAGCTCACTGCAGACTGGACCTTTGGGCTGAAACTATCCTCCCACCTCAGCTTCCCAAAAAAGCTGAGACTACAGGCATGCATTATCATGCCTGGCTAATTTTTGTACTTTTTTGTAGAGATGAGGTTTTGCCAATTTGCCCGGGCAGGTGTTGAAGTCCTGGGCTCAAGTGATCTGCCTACCTCAGCCTCCCAAATTGGTGGGATTAGAGGCATGAACCATCATACTCAGCAGAAACACTTTTTAATCTCCATTTTGCAGATTACAGATGAGGCAGAGAGGGTTTAGGTCACACAATTGGTATGTGGTGGAAATGAGATATGAATCGGTTAATCTGGCACTAAATAAGAAGACTGAATCAACAGCCACACATACACAACACACATTCCGTATATACACAGAAAAATTGCAGTCATGCCTGTATTACAATTATTTTAGTAACTTTCTACAATACAAAATAGTTTGGGAATAGACACTTGCATTGATTGCTCTAGTGCTTCCAATAATATTCCATGGGAAATACTTTAAAGTATGCTTATGGACTTAGAAGTGACAAGATTTTGTTAAGGGCATATAACCAGTTAAAGTTTCTAATGAAGTTTATAACAAACTGACATGAGCCATCATAAAGGGCATGGTTACATTAGTCTTTTGATGATCACAGTATGAATTAGCAGAAAGCATTTGAGTATTGTAGGGAGAAAAGGGTGGAATATCTTGCCAGAAGGACACAGAGCTGTGGGACTTAGGGCAACAGAGGGTTCTGCTTGCTCTGAGTAGTTGGGACTCTAGACTCTTGTTAATGTCAGTCTGCAGGCAGATAATCTTTTTTCAAGAAACTGGGATCCCTCTGGATTTGAGTAATGAACAAAAAGGATATATTCTCTTAGATAACATGTATAACTAAAAGTTGAATTCTTTACTGAAGACAAGAAAAATGTTGCAAGAAAATATCAGTCATTTCTTTGATGGCCACTGATTAAAAGGGGAATGAAACTCATAATTTTAATGGGTAATTTCTCAGCTTGCCTGTAGCTAGTAATCTTGGTAAAATCATTGCTGCTTGGGCCACGTAGCCTTTCCTTGGTGACTGAAGTTTCACTTAGAGAAAACAAGCCTTTCCCTAATTTCTCAAATAATATATCTCATTGTGAGACTTACTGAAATTTCAATGAAACTGACACAGAATTATAACACAGGTGCCAATTTGTATTTCTGCAGAAGGCTTTGTAACATTTAAGAAAAGACTTCTTCATACCTCTTTATACACATACATTTGTACCAAATATATTCACAACACCATAAATCAAATTAATTGTTTTCTAATCCCAGGATGAGATTGAATTTTTGTTATGAACATTCTTTGATATAAGAATAAATTATAATTGATCAAATACTTTATATATTTTTTCTCTGTTCTCTCCCTAGGAATCATAAACCAAGTACAAAAAAAAAGTTGAAAAATGTATTATCTCCCATCTAGACATTCAGAATCCCTTCAACGAGTTTCAGGTTTATAAATACAAGTTTTTACATGCAAGTTTATACTTCACAATTCTACTGGAGTTCCCAAATTTACCTCAAATTGAGATGTCTAAATAGAATACCATAGTCCTCTAACCCTGAAAAGTGCTGTCCTCTTCTAAAGTAATAGGAAAATAAAACTGTTTAAGAATAAATAAATTTAGCAGCATCTCCAGCTCCAAGAAGTCAGCGGAGTGATAAAATAGAAAGCTTACTTTTTTTTTTTCCTAACTGGCACCAACATCCTTTCTATTACCGAAAGTAATAAGGAGAGTCATCCTTGATATTACTACATGTGGCCATATTAAATCTGTCACCAAATTCAGACCTCTGTCTATATAACTTTGGGATTCATCAACTTGTCTCCATTCCTTGACATTAGTCTCGTCTCAGCTACCACCATCCATCAGACTACTGCAGTTGCCTTGTAACTGGTTTTCTTGCTTCTTCTCTGCACCCTCTCTAAATTGTAGTAACCTACATAACCAGTTAGTCTTTCAAAACTGTTGATTATTACATCCCAGATTATGAATGAATCAAGCTAAGTCAATTGCTCTTTAGTTGGAGACCCAGTGTTACACATACCAACTTCTTTCTCCTTTGCGTATCTAATATATATCCTTATTCTCCAGGTAGCCTGATTTCCTTTGCATGATGAAAATGTGCCGTATCTCCATTCTGTGCCCCTTCTAGATCTTTGCTATTTTGCCTGCTAGAAATCTCTTGTGTGCATTTGGTTTGGTAATTCTCCTCTCCTATCACGTACTGGGTCATTTACTATCATTGCTTTCTGCTGGACATCTTTTCTAACCTCCCTAACTAGGAAATGTGTGTCTCTACCAATCCATTTATCCCATTTTTAATTTTATGTTTATTTGAGTAATTATTTGATGGCTATCTGTTGTGTTCAATATACTTAAGCACCATGTGGAGAAGGTTCATGGCCTGTTTCCTTGTTCACAATATTACCATCAGCATATAGCATAGTTCCATACACATTTAGTATCTTACCATATATTTGTTGTATAAATAAAATAATAAAAGGACACCTAGCAATGCAAAAAAATTGTACTCTCTTTTGACATTTTTTTTTTTTTAAACTTATGGTTTATTTCTGGAGTTTTCCATGTAATATTTCTTGATAGCAGTTGACCATGGGTAACTCAAAGGAGGGGGGGAATAGTGTAGTACCTTTTTTTTTTTTTATTGCATTTTAGGTTTTGGGGTACATTTTAATTTAAATAATAGATACAATCTCATCCTAAAATTAAAATAAGCCTTTTATATTAAGGCGACATTTATACTTTGGTGAAGCTAGATTTTTCAATGTCATTGTCACTTTCTTACATCATGATTAATCATCAACATTATTGTTATTACTATTGTTTCTATTTTTCAAAAGACATCTGTTTATAATTTTTATTGCTCAAAATGCCTAGCAATATGCTGATCAATAGTTGAATTGCATTAGTTATTTGTTTATATTCTTGAAATTAATAAAGTACCTCTGTAATTTCCTCAGGTTACAGAGGACATTTTCCTATTAATGAAATCAACTCAGAGCTCATGTAAGATGGAACTGCATTAAATATCAGAGATTGATATGCTTAAGTAAATATTTCATTTGTTTGCCAAAATACCATTTCATATTTAATATTTCAAATATTCAATACTGAATGTGTTAGATACTCAAAAGTGTTAAATATGTACAAATCTCTCATGGTTTAATAAATTTCCAAGCACTGAAAAATTAAACAACTTTTAAATCAATAACTATATTTGAAAAATGTAATTTTTTTCTGCTTATATCCAGTAACATAAACATGCTCATTTATATGTTTACTTGAACTGCTAGATGAACATTAAGTATTCAATATATCTGGTTTGACTTCGCTATACTTCATATATTTAAATTTGTTTGCATACTCTCAGCATACTTGAGAAAGAAAATATGTAAGGAAGAAAGAGTGTGTATTTAGGATGTTTATGTTGGCCTCTGTTTTTTTGGAACTAAAGTACCCATTCAGAGTTCTACAGATAATGTGTTACTTTCTTGCAAATACAAAGCATGCTTATTCTAATTTTAAAAGTAAATTTGTCTTCTTAATATCATTGACATGATGCATGTCACCTAAAATTTTTTAAATTGAATTTAATACTTCATTACATGGAATTTTAAATTCTGCACATATGTGAAAGATATCCTTCAGTGTTTCTGTTGCTCAATATTTTAGCTTTCATAACAGGGTAAGTTGGTTTGTAGAGAATCACTTGATTTGTTTATTGTAGCATTTAACCCACTTTCTAATTTTCTAAATAAGTTGTGTTCATGGTATTCATCTACATTTAAAGATCTGTTATATAATATTTCTATGGAATATTACTGTCCACACACATCCACTGCGTGTATTTTCATCAAAATTACATCGTCTTTAATTTAAAAAAAAAAAAAAACAATTGGAGGTGAAACATATTGAAAAATAAATAATATAAAACAACCTAACATCATTACCCTAAGTGAAGTCTTTAGTAGTATCATTTATATACTCAGATATGTGAAAGGAAAATAGAAATTTGGGACCCCAATTCACTATGGCAAAAGAAAAAAATTAAGCTGAAAGCTGAGACATTCAAGAAGTTGCCTTTCCTTTTATAATATTTCTAAGCAGATAGCTACATTTAAAAAGTTAAATATCTCCAAAGATAGCTACTCGATGTTCTGCTTACCTTATGTGAAGTACCAATTTACTGAGCAAGAGATGAATACATAATTGACTATTTACCATACAGACTCCTTTTTGCTTGCAACATGTGGATTACCATATATTCCACATTTGCACTCCATCCCATCATTTCCGTTTAAATATTGAAGCCCTCAAAATAATCCTTAGAAAAAGGCACAGACCACAGACTGTTACTGTAATTCTCTGTTTATTTCTTCCAGGCATGTCCCTAACATTGGCAAAATAAACTTCTAAATTGATTGAGACCTATCTCAGAGTTTTTTTCTTACAGATACTTGAAAAGAACAGAAACATATTGTATGATTTTTCTATTGCTACTGTAACCAATTCCAGCACACTTAATGCTTCATATGCGATCCCATCTGGAACATTCCCAGGGGGTATGGCTTCCTTAGCACCATGCCCACATCCATAATGGCTGCTGATTGCATGGGAAGGCCCCTCCTTTTGCTCCCTTTGATTCCTTTTGTCTGCCATCCCCCTGTGGAGGATTCCTCTGCAGAGGATGTACCCATTAACAAGACCACAAAAAAGAAGGAAAGAGAGAATTTCACACTCCTTTGTTCCAGATCAGCTTTAACTCTCAGTGGCTTCAAATTTCATTTTTATGAGAAATACATAAATATTTATAAAACAAAATATATTTTTTGTATTAAACATATATAAATATATAAAACATGTTAAATCTCAAATATATATTTTTATATTTATAAGATATAAAATATAAATCTTATAAATTTATAACATATTATAAAAATATAATGATGTATATATTTGGAATTTTTTAGGGAAAAGGGATTTTTTCTCTTTTTGGTCTAATAATATTGGGTATGGAAAGTTTTTAAGTGATACAATGCCTGACTTGCCCCATTTAGGCAGCAGCTTAAAAGGGGGATGTTATACCAGGCTGAAGGTCCTCCTCACATCCCAGGAAGTCCCATGTTTTCTGGCTCCTTCCCTTTTTTATGATAAATTAAGATGCTGTAACTACTTTGAATCTCAGGGTCTTTTTTGTTTTTGTTTGTGGGGAGAAGCATAGGTTTTGAAGTCCAGAGCATTTTTACCTTCTGTTGAAAATAGATGAGGGAGAAAGGAAAAGAAGAGGGAACTTTTCCCTTCCGTATTCACTTTCAGCTTCTTGAAAATGGGCTTCTGCAGAATAAATCTGAAGTTTTTACTTCAAAAAATTCAGTTTTATAAATTCATTTTAAAAAATGAAAAAGTGTTTTTAAAACAACAGGAATTAATTATCTCACAGGTTTGGAGGTCAGACGTTTAAAATGTATTTCCTGGGCTAAAATCTCTATGTTACCAGGATTGTGTATTTTATGGAAACTCAAGAGAAAACTTATTTTCTTTTCTAGCCTCTAAAGGTTGTGCACATTTCTTGGCTCCTGATGTTGTCACCTTATCTCTCTTTTTATTCTGACATCTCATTCTTTGACTAAGACCCTCTTAACAATACAGATAATCCTCTCATCTAAAAAGCATTAATTTCATCACACCAGCAAAGTCCATGTACCATATATGGAATATATTTGCAACTTATAGGAAGCAGGATGTGGACATGTTTGGAAGACCATTCTGAGATCTACCATACTTCATAAAAACTGTTAAGTCTTGTAATAAATAAACCTAGTATATTTAATCCAATGCATTTTTTATGGAACAGATACCTATTTCCTGTAGCAATTAATTAGTATTTCAAGTAAATTGTATCTTGCAACATGCTTTGGGAAAAAAAATTAAATAGTAAAATATGTTCAAAGTAATTTAAAGATTTATAAAGTAACTAAAAGAATACAGTAAAATAATATGTAAAATACAATTTTAAATTATATGATTAAAACGAAAATAAAAATTAATAGTTGAAGAATAAGCCATTAAAACAAACAATCACTGATACACTTTCTGGTGATATAAAGTCAAGCAATATCACTTTAAAGATATGCTAATCATCAAAGATAAAGTAATATAAATTACAGAATATGCCTAAAGTATACATTATCTTGAGACAGATGTAGCCACTTAAGAAGGTCATCAGATAGCTCTATCTGGCAGGAATTCACTGTGGGAAGCTATATTGGCTTTGTTTACAAAATACTAATACAAAGTCTCTAACCTGAGCTTGGAAATACATTTTGAGTAATTTGGAGATAACTGAATTCAAGTCATTAGATATTAATGAATGTCATTATAGACTTTTCAGCTTCTTGGGATTGTGTTATATTTAATATTTGCTTTTCCAGAGAGCATGCTCAAAATGGATTAGCTTAAAAAAACATAAATAAATACATGAATAAATAGGTTGACCACTGGATAAATGTTTCTAGGGTAGGGTAGTAAAACATAAGATAGGACTGGAACATCATGTCATGCCAGAAATAAGAAATTACTCAAACAAAACTGGGCATGTCAAAGGTACTCAGGTGCCACACGTTAAGAGCACCAGCATTCAAATGAAAAATAATTTGAGCAACAAATAATTAACATAGTATTAAATTCTGATGCAAAATTAACCAAATAAGCCTGAGTCTATATTGACATGAATACTAGGGTCACAGAAAAAAGGGAAGGAAAGATGGGACAAATCTTTCTTATGGAAGAAGTATAAATAATTTACATAATTACTCTTTGAATGTAAGCTTGACTTTGTGATGGGATTCCAAAGAATTGAGCAAAGGAAAAATAATAACAGGATACTTCATCTCTGTGTATTATCTCCAAAAATATATTACAGCTGTCTAAGCATGAGAAAAAACAATGAACAAACTTATATTGAGAAATATTCCATAAAAACGGAACCAGTTCTTAAAACTATTAAAGTCATGAGAAATAAGAAAGACTAGGAATCTTTCAAAGACCACTAGAGATAAAGATAATTGATGTCTCAAAGTAGTATGGATCCTGGCATATAAAAGGACTATTACAGCAAAATCTAGTGAAATACAAATAAAGATTAGAGTGTAGCTGATAGTAACATAGCAAAATTGTCTTCTTAGTTTTGATAAATATATCCAGGTTATGTAAGATAATGCTACTATGAGAAAATGGATAAAGGGTAGACAGAAACTCATTATAAAATATTTGCAACTTTTCTGTAAATCTAAAATTATTCCCAAGTTAAATATTTAAAGAAAATAAATAACAGTAACTCTATAACAAATACTCATGTTGTCTTAAATAATATTTTAAAAATTAATTTAAACTCATTATCTGAACAATCATAGTTTCAGTAAGGATTCTTAAAAGGTTTTTGTATTATTAATAACTTATTTTTCTGGATACTATCTCTTTTCTAGTGTTAAGCTTTTAGCTTAATTAAAAAATCTAGAATGTGAAATTACTAAAAATTGTAGTAATTCATTTTACTTCTGTAAGTATGACAGATATTCAGACTTTTCGTCAGACAAATATCATCACACATATTTTGAATGTTAATGTTGTGCAGGCAATTTGGAATTTACTGAACAAACCATAAATTGTTATCTCTGTAATGTTGAATGTCATAATGTTTCTCTAAGGATGTTTTTGTAGGAAGGAATTTTTAATTATTTCACATATTTTAACTTATATTACAACATAAATGAAACAAATATAGAAATTGCTTATTGAAAATAAATATTTTCATCACCTTGCCAAAGATAGTAGCATTGGTTAATTGTCCATTATAGGCAAGAAGTTATATTATGTAAAGTCCAAGATAAAAATATTCCATACAATTGTAACTTGTTATTTTAATTTTATTTTTAGTAAAAAAAAAAATTTGCAGAATACTTTATTATACAAATATTGATATAACTATCCATGAAAATAGATGAGATTGTGATAGAATATGAATAAATATTATTAGAATTTTTGCCAGGTAATGTAGAAACGTCTATGCCAGCCATTGCTGGCATAGACAATGCCTGATTTCATATGATTTCCTGCTTACTCTCATTCCATTTTCATGATTACTACTAGCTTCAGATGGCTGAATATAAATATAGCATTTTATAAAGCCTTACAACAGCAATACTTTAATAATATGTGATTAAATATAAAGAAAGTAGATATAAAAACATAAAGATTTTAATTTTAAGAAAACAAGAAATTGTGAGCAAAAATCTTTGTACATATTTTGAAAATTTTTTGTTTTTTTCCTATTATGTAAACAAGGTGATATAACATTCTGTTTCTTCTCATTATGCAGCTTAGTATGAACTTCAATTAAATACCATTTCCCCAAGAATGAAAATTTTCTTTTAAACTAGAAAATAATGAGAATACAGATAAAAGATCATGTATAATAAATAAAAGACTAGGTTATTGGTAAATAATGAAAGATTTCTATATGTTTCTTTTTTATGGAAGGCTGTTAACTATTTTTCTAGAAATGTCATGGATTTGAGATTTAGAAAAAAAAATAGGCTTCTATCTCCCAGATACAAGTTATTTTAAAAGTAATAACGATTATGTTTCTTTTTTCCAGTATTGCCTTACAAATAAATAATACATTTCAGTCTATGTAACTTTATTCTACTAAATAATTATTTTTGCTAATGTGAATATGAACATACTTTATTTTAAAAGTTTTCTATATAAATGAAACCAAATGTGCCTATTAAGTGGAGAAATAAATAGACAACAGTCTCATTTTTGGGAATGGAAAGTGAGCAAAGGTCTGCAATCATTTTTATAAATCATTTTTATAATTTCTTGAGTTTATTAGTTGTAATATAAAAACATGAAACCTACATATATGATTTAACATTACTATATAATAATTATACATATCAGCATTTTATTAAAACAGTCCATATCATGATTTTAATTCCATTTGAATATGCCTAGAGCTACATTTATTGCAACATTTGAATCATGTCATTGTTTTCTTCTTCTTTTTTTTTAATAAAGATGGGGTTTCACCATGTTGGTCAGGCTGGTCTTGAACTCCCGACCTAAGGTGATCTGCCCGCCTTGGCCTCCAAAGTGCTTGGATTACAGACGTGAGCCACCACACCCGGCCATTGTTTTCTAACTGAATGGCTGTTTTGGGGGAAGATACACCACATTAAAAAGTATATATTGATGACAAACTTTTGCTAGGATGGAGACAATCCTGAGATCCTCTTGAGTATCTGATTGACATAACTTTTCCCATTTTTATACTCTTGAATACTACTTCAATATGCAGAAATTTGCCTATAATATAAAATAAACAACATGAGTTGTTTGTACAAAGGGCTGTATGAAGACAAAGCTGATTGAGAATGAGCAGAAGGCGAAGGAGAAAGAGGGGAAAATAAATGAATAGAAAAGAAGGAAACACACTGCTCCAACTAATTAAAGTGCTGAACAATAATTTGTCTTTCAACAGACTATTGTTTCTCTATTCTACACTTTCATTGTACATCTGATAACTGTGAGACTTGAAAGTTCTGTTCTCATTGCCCCTGCCTTGCAGAATCTACAGAGGGTAGTAGGTTACTTAAAACTCACACTTGCTGAGGGCTCTGCAAGGATTTCCAGTCACTGCTGTCTTTGAAATAAATCTCCAACTACGTCCACTGGTTCTTGTCTCTTACATAGATGACTGTTCCTTCGCTACATCAAGGAATTAGAATGAAACTAGGCATTCAGTAAATTAGTTGCTCAAAGTTGATGATTCAAAGTAATGTAACTTTTAGACCTACTAAGCTATTGTCAGGGGGGACAATTTATGTTCAACTTACTCTTTAGAGATATGCTTTTTTTTTTTTTTTCTTTTGCAAAAAAGAAACCACAACTCAGTTAGTGGATGTTATATGCTAAAATGCCGTTCTCCTTTTGACTTAACTCTGTGAGATTCATTTTATTCCCATTCTACTTCACCTGTTTATAGTTTGGAGACACACAGTATCATGTTTTTATCCTGCATTTGTGTGTTTGTTTATTGATTGATTGACTGACTGACAGAATCTCACTCACTCTTGTCAAGGCTGGAGTGCAGTGATGTAATCTCAGCTCACCGCAAACTCTGCCTCCCAGGTTCAAGAGATTCCTGTGCCTCAGCCACCAGAGTAGCTGGGATTAAAGGAACATACCACCAAGCATGGCCAATTTTTATATTTTTATTAATGTTAGGGTTTTACCATGTTGGCCAGGCTGGTCTTGAACCCCTTACCTCAGGTGATCCTCCCACCTCTGCCTCCCAAAGTGCTGAGATTACAGACATAAGCCAGCACACTCAGCCTACCTTGCTTTTAAACAAAATTATTACATGTAATTTGAAAAATAAAATGCATACAATTAAAAAATTTAAAGGACAGATTACTGCCAGATTTTGAAGTATTCTTAACATTATGCTCCTTAATTTTTTTTTACTTACATAGTTTCTAAAATTGCATTTGTGATAAAAAGGATGTATAATTTTTAAGCATTCAAAATACAATACCAATTAAACAATGTCTTTTTTTAAAAGACATTTGAACTTCCCAAGTAAATGGTTTTGTACCTGTGTACTCATAGGTAATTAGAGTTCAAATATTGTTAAATAACACAACGGTTAAAAGTGTGATCTTCGAGTTCACAGAAATTTCTTTAAGGTTCCATATAAACCATTTGCCACTGTGAGACTTCCATTAAGTTACTTAACTGTTCAACACTTCGGCTTCCTCATATGTAATAGTTGAGAGGGTTAAATGACATAAGGCATGTAAAATGCTTAGCCCATTTTGCATGGCATATTACCTATTCAACAACATTTGAAGAGGCCATCATTATTTTAAGTGCAAACTGATGCCAAATATGATGAATAAAGAGAATCAAGTGCAATTTTATTTTTATGAAAAACAGCAAAGTATTCTTAGACAATTATGGCCCAAGCATTTTAAGAAAACTAAATTTCAGTATCAATTTGAGTAATATTTTTTCATATATATATACATATATATATATATATATATACAGCCTGAAACTATTTTGTATAAATGAACTGTAATGTGTAAATGTCATTCACTATTGATGTGAAATCCCATTCACTATAAGAAACTAACTTCAGATTTCCTCTTTCTGCTTAGTTGGTATAAAATGATTCTTTGGCAAAACAATATAAACACAAACTGGAGAAAATATGTGAAAATTCAATATGTTCTATAAATAATTGTTATTCTGTATTTCTCTATTATGCTTCTTTAAAATTGATGAATATTTGAAGATTCTGGCCACCATGCATTTGGAGAAAATTAAATCCAGAGAATGTTGAAGGCATGGAAATCTTGCAATCCCTATCCCCGTGTAAAAACCTTTAAAGACTTTCTCTATCATCCACATTTTTTAATAATATATTCTGAAGCTAAGCAGTTTATTTTAACCATTCTGATTTATTAGTTAGGTCCTTCAGTATAATATTGGGAAAAATGTTGTTTTTAACCAATTTAGCTAATACTTTCTTCACTGAATTCTATCAATTTTTCACTAAATTTCTCATCTTAGACCCTTTCTTTATTACTTGTTGCTCTTAGATTGCTAATGCCCCATTAATGATGAAAATTTATGAATTTATTTTCAAACATGCATTGTCTAATTTCTGTGAGTACATCATCACATTTGTCTAAATACAGCAGAACTAGGAACATGTTATCACATTTTTCAGGCATGTATTCACCCAAAAATTATTTACATCTTATATGAAAATTAATTCTTTCCTTCTTTTTTCCTACAAATCACTGCCCTTTCTCTATCTCTTTATCCTCTTTACCTCTATCTCTCCTCATTTTGACTTTCTGTATATTTTTTATCAGATTTACTCCATCTTGATCTCTGTCGTACATATATAACCTACAGTAATATGACTATATAAAAAGGAAAAAGCAGGAAGACTGTTTTGAATATGATATGATAATACAAATAATCTCACTCTGTAAGGTATCCAATGCCTTCAGTTTTTCCACTGTGCTACTAATTATGTCCTTGAGGTTGAAAATAAGGTACCAGTATGACACTACATTTTTGGTATACAAATGTCAAAAATAATTTCAAAGTCAAATGAAGTAAAAGGCAAGTTATTGTTTAGTAAATGAAGGCAATGCAACAATCTGTCATGCAGAAATGCAATTAATTGTGCTGTATGAACAAAGAAGGTCAGATATAAGCGGTCTGCTTCTGTCAGCATTTGTAAGACACTGAAAATTTCCCCCCAACTAAATTAATCAATGCCTCTTTCCTTATAATATTACTAAGTCTATACTACTCATTACACAATAACTTTTTCATATAGCTGCTTCTATTGATATGACTTTATCTGCTTATAAGGAAAATAATATTTTCCAAAACTGTTGGTATGAGATGAACTAGAAAAGGTATAGAGCTTTTTCAAAAATATAAAACATCTCTTTCATCATTTTATAAAAGTTTCTTTCCATTAAATATTATGTAAAGTCTCATTTCTATTCTCTCAAATTCCTTGAAATATCTAATTTTAAAACTAACATGTTATTCAATAAATAAGTGATGTACAGTGTTACATCCTAGATAACTATATTGAAAAATGATAACCTGAGTTTTGAGAAGTCATTCTGCTGTTGAACAACTGTACTTAATATGTGAATCTGTCTGTGTGTATTTCAGGTCTCAAACATAAAATTATAAAATTGGTCTCTTACAAAAGAAAAATAGGTAAAAGATTGAGTTGAATTATATGAGACACATGTTTATACGTATTTTTGGTGGTATAAATATGTATGTACTTTAATACTATGTTTATTATTTTATATCACCTTACATTTACCATACTTATTCTCCCAGAAATTGAGATCTTCTCTGAATCCCTATCTAACCCAGATAGTTAGCAATTAATAAGAAATATGAACTACAACAGAAAAGATTAATGTGATAACCCAAGTTCACTTAAAGATATATATTATAATCTAGACTTTAAAATTACCATTGACTTACTACCCAAATTCCATCAAGAAGAAAGCAAGATGAGATTGGGCACTTTCAGGGTGGTAAAGCTTGAAGAAAAAACAGAAACAACTACAATCAGAAGGGAGCTGAGTGAAATGGAGACCCTAAAATCCATAGAAAGCAACAATGACAAAAAGAAAAGACCCAAAATAACAACTCAATTCCATATACAATAGCTACACACACAAATAAATGCACAAATTACCTAGGAATACATCTAACCAAGGAGGTGAAAGATCTCTACAAGGAGAACTACAAAACTACTGCTAAAATAAACCCCAAGTGACAAAACCAAGTAGAAAAATATTTCATGCTCATGGATTGGAAGAATTGTTAAAATAGCCACACTGCCCAGAGCAGTGTGTAGCTTCAACACTATTCCTGTCAAACTACCAATGTTATTTTTTCAGAATTGGAAAAAGCCTATTCTAAAATTCACATGGAACAACAGCAACAACAAAAAACCCAGGTAGCCAAGCCAATTCTAAACAAAAAATCCAAAGCCAGAGGTATGACATTAATTGACTTCAAACTTTACTGTAAGGCTACAGTTACCAAAACTGCATTTACTGGTACAAAACCAGAAAAATAGACCAAGAAAACAGAATAGAGAACCCAGAAATAACGCTACACAACTACAGCCATCTAATCTTTCACAAAGTTGACAAAAATAAGCAATGTGAAAAGAACTCCCTATTCAACAAATGGCGCTGCTATAGGTACCCATATGCAGAAGACAACCCTTAACTTTCACATATAAAAAATTAACTCACGATGGATTAAAAATTTAAATGTAAGACCTCCAATTATAAAAACCCTAGAAGAAAACCTAAGAAACATCATTCTAAATATGTGCTTTGGGAAAGTGTTTATGACGAAGTCCTCTAAAGCAATTATAACAAAAACAAAAATTAAGAAGTGGGACCTAATTAAACTAAAGAGGCTTCTGCATAGCAAAATAAACTATCAAAAGAGCAAACAGACAGTCTACAGGATGACAAAAATTATTTACAAAGTATGAATGAGACCAAGGTCTGATATCCAGAATCTACAAGAAATTGAAACAATTGAACAAGCAAAAAACAAAAAACTCTCTTTTTAAAAAGATGGGTAAAAGACATAAACAGACCCTTCTCAAAGAAGATATACAAGTGGCCAAGAAACATGAAAAAATGCTTATCATCACTAATCATCAGAAATACAAATCAAAACCATAAATGAGATACCATCTCACACCAATTGGAATGGCTACTATTTAAAAGCTAAAAACAACAGATGTTCACAAGGCTGTGGAGAAAACGGAATGCTTATACACTATTGGTGGAAAGGTAAATAGGTTCAACTACTATGGAGGGCTGTTTGGAGACATCTCAGATAACTTAAAACAGAGCTACCAGTTGACCCAGAGATTGTATTACTGGTTATATATCCAAAAGAAAACAAATTATTTTACCAAAAGACACAGGCACTCATATACTCACTGCAGCATTATTCACAGTAGCAAAATCATTGACTCAATCTAGGTACCAATCAATGGTGAATCAGTTAAGGAAAATGTGGGGCATATACACCACAGGATACTATGCAACCATTAAAAAGAATAAAATCATATCCTTTGCACAAACATGGATACAGCTGAAAGCAATTACATAATTGAATTAATATAGGGACAGAAAACCAACTACCATGTGTTCTCGATTACAAATGGGGGCTAAACACTATGCACTCATGGATATAAAGATGGCAATAAATGACACTGGGGACTACTACATGGGGAAGGGAAGGAGAGACAAAGAGATATACTCAGGTAATAAACATGTACATGTACCCTTAGATGTAAAATGTAAGTTGGTTACATAAAGGAAAAAGAACAGGCAAGGAGGTTTAGTACTTTAATGTGTATTTATTGTATGTTTGGATCTTTATGATCAATAAATCCTCATATTTCTTGTTGGCAAGACCAAAAATTTTGAATATTCCAATTTGCCCAATTGATATATGACAGGAAGTTAAACTCCTTTCAGAGATATAAAAGGGCAGTAGCAAAAAGAACATGGAGAACATAGATTTTTTTTGAAAGATAAATCATATGATATCAAGATTTACAAATAAAATCTATGTGCAGACTGAGGAATATTAAGTATTTGTAGTCCACTATGAGGACAGTGGATTTATTCTAAATGCAGTGCCTTGGATAATACAATTCTTTCTAAAAATAAATGAAGAATAAAACAGAGTTCTACAAATCTTTTGCATTCATGCATTATTTACTTTTAAAATTCTTAAAATATTTAACATTGTGAAATATAATGCATACAAAATGTTTTTATAGATGTTGAAATTAATAGTTATGACATTTCCTTACTAAACCTCTATATTTTTTAATGTTATTAAATCAAACTGTACATAGTTTATATAATATACAGTTATATCAGCAAATAGATTTATGACTACTTATGGAAGCACCATGCCTTTCTTATTTTGTTAATACTCTTTTAAATAGGAGATAATTGCAATGTCCTAGGATGAAACTCAGGTAATAATAAAAGTATTAAAAGATAAAATTTAATGTGATTTCACCTTTTTTGAATCCCCAGAGGTGGCATTTTTGAATCATAGGGTAGCTGTATTTTTAATTTTTTGAGGAGCTGCCATAAATTATCACAAAGTGTCTATACCATTTTACCACTAAACCAGTACAAGTGTTCCAATTTCTCCACATCCTTTCCAGCATTTGTTGTTTTCTGTTTTCTATGTTGCTGTTTGTTTGTTTTGAATAATGGGCATCGTAACAGATATGAAGTGATATCTCATTGTAGTTCTGAATTGCATTTCTCTGATGATTGGTGAGGTTGAGTCTCTTTTCATTTACTCATTGGCCATCTGTATGTCTTCTTTAGAGAAATGTCTACTAAAGGTCTTTGCCCATTTTTAAATCAAGTTATTTTTTTGCTATTGAGTTGTAAGAACTTTTTTTTGATCTTTGATTAAAAGCCCTTGCAAGATACCTGGTTTGCAAATATCTTCCCCTTTCTGTAGCTTGTGTTCTCAGTTTCTTAACTGTTTCAATGTCTACTTTCATTTCTGATTTTACTGAGTCTTCTGTTTTTTTTTCTGTTTTCAAAAATCCAATTTTTACTTTCATTGGTTTTTATATCATTGCTCTATTGTCTATTCTATTTTTGCTCTAATCTTTATCATTCCCTTCCTTCTGTTAACTTGTTGCTTAGTTTGTTCTTTTTCTGTTTTATCTCAAATATGTAACCAAATTCTACATCTCAAGGGACCAGGTGTAGAGTCTGATTATATATGAGATCTTTCATCTTTTTTTTTTTTTTCTGTTTACAACTTTTTTATTTTTATTTTTTGAGAAAAAAAGAGAAAGAGAAAGAGAGAGAGAACGAGAATCTTGCTCTATTGCTCAGGATTTCATTTAAATCTGAGACATGCTTATGCAATTACTAAAAAATGATTTATTTCCTATTAATTATGTGATCACTTTTAGAATAGGTATGATGTAATATTGAAAAAAATATATTTTGTGGATATGGGGTGGTAAGTTCTGTAAATATTTATTAAATTTCACTGTTCCAGGTCTGAGTTCAAATTGTAGTTTTTTTTTTTCTCTCCATTAGGTTGGTAGATCTTCCTCCATCCCTTTATGTTAAGTCTTTGTGTGTCATTGCCTATAAGAAAGGTCTGAATACAGTGTACCGATGGGTTTTAACTTTTTATTCAGTTTGTCTAACTATATGTTTTGATTGGGCATTTAATCCCTTTAAGTTTAGGCTTAATATTGATGTTATTTAAGGCTAACTAGCTGTTTGCCCGTTAGTTGATATAAATTCTTCATTGTTGTAATATTCTTTACTTTTGGGTAAGTTTTTAGGATAACTGATGCTGATTGTTCCTTTCTGTGTATAGTACTTCTTTCAGAAGTTGTAAAACAGGCCTGGTGGTGATGAAATCTCTGAGTTCTTGCTTGTTCGCAAAAAATTTTATTTTTCCTTCACATGTAAAACTTAGTTTGGCTGGATATGTAATTCTGGGTTTAAAGTTTTTTTCTTTAAGGATGTTAAATATTAACCCCTACTCTCTTCTAGCTTGTAGAGTTTCTACTGAGAGATCTGCTGTGAGTCTGATAGGCTTCCCTTTATGGGTAACCTGGCCCTTCTCTCTTGCTGCCCTTAGTATTTTCTCCTTTATTTCAGTACAAGTAAATCTGATGATTATGTGTCTTGGAGTTGGTCTTCTTGAGGAATATCTTTGTGGGGTTCTCTGTATTGCCTGGAGTTGTGTATTGTCATGCCTTACTAGTTTAGGAAAGTTTTCCTGGATAATATCCTGAAAAATATTTTCCAGCTTGGTTTCATTCTCTTCGTCACTTTCAGGTATACCTATTAAGCATAAACGAGGTCTTTTCACATAGTCCCATATTTCTTGGCGATTTTGCTCATTCCTTTTTACCCTTTTTTTCTCTGATCTGATCTTCTCATTTCATTAAGTTGGTCTTCAATCTCTAATATCCTCTCCTCTGCTTGATCAATTCAACTGTTAAAACCTGTGCACACTTCACAGATTTCTCGTATTGTGTTTTTCAGCTCTATCAATTTGTTCATATTCCTCTCTAAATTGTCCATTCTCATTAGCATTTCGTCAAAGCTTTTTTCAAAATTGTTAGTTTCTTTGCATTGGGTTAGAACGTATTCTGTTAGCTCACAGAAGTTTCCCATTATCCACCTTCTGAAGCCTAACTCTGTTAATTCTTCACACTCGTTTTCCATCAGGCCTTGCTCCGTTACTGATGAGGAACTAGCGTCCTCTGTAGAAGGAGAGACATTCTGATTTTGAGTGTTTTCAGTTTTTTTATGGTGTCTTCTTGGCATCTTTGCGGTTTTATCCACCTGTAGTCTTTGTAATTACCAACTTTCAAATTAGGTCTCTGAGTGGACGTCCAGCTTGTTAATTCCCAGCTCTGGAATCTATGTAATTTTCACTGCAGTGACTTGCAACACTGACCAAAACAGCAGCGTTGAAATTCATGGTACTTTTCTACCTGGAGGTCTCTGGTCTGGCTTCTCAGTCCCTTTTTCAATCAGCTGAATGGACTGCTCTACCTTCCCAGAGCTCCAAACATCATCCAAAAGGAGACCTAGTCCTGTTTACTCCGCACCAAGAGCCGCCAGGCTGAGGCGCTGGCAAAACAGCCGCACCAGCCGAAAGGGTCACGCTGGCGACCTGTGGGACTCTTCTGCTGGGAATTTCCTGGTCCGTGGGCACCAAAATTTCATCTGTGAGTGTGGCGTCCACTTGCTCTCTGTGCTTTCACTGGGAGCTGCAATCCTGAGCTGCTAGTGATCGGCCATCTTGGATCCCTCTCGTCTTTCATCTTTTTTAATGCAGACATTTATCTACATAAACTTTACTCTTAGTATTGCTTTTGCTGCATCCCATAAATTTTGATATTGTGTGTTTTCATGTTCACTTATTTTGAGATAGTTCCTAATTTCTCTTTTAGTTTTTTGTTGAACTCAATGGTTATTCAATAATGTGTTGTTTTCCAAATATTGGTGACTGTTCTATCATTAATTTCTAGTTTCATTACATGATAGAAGAGATACTTTACATGATATCAGTCTTCTTAAATTGGTAAGACCTTTTTGTCCCCTATCATGCACTCTGTTATGGAGAATGTTCCATGACTATTTGAGAAGAATATGTATTATGCTGCTGTTAGGTGTAATGTTCTCTATATGTCTGTAAAGTACATATATTGTCCATATTGTTGTTACACTTCTGTTTCCTTATAATATTCTCTCTGCATGTACTACTCACTATTGAAAATATACTATTGAAATTTCCTATTATTATGTTGTTTATTTTTATATTTCTGTCAATGATTGCTTTATATTAGGTGTTCTGAAACTGTATATATATTTATGATTATAACATCTTTCTGTTGACTTTACCTTTTTATCAAAATGTAATGTACTTTGTCTCTTGAAAGATTTTAACTTAAAGTTTGTTCTTTTTCTAACAGCCTGGTCATCCTGATTTTTTTTGTTTACATTACTGTGGATTGTCTTCTTTCATCACTTCATTTGCCATACATTTGTGTCCGTAAATTTAAATTCAGTTTCTTGTACACAAAATAAGGTTAGATCTTGTTTTCTTATTATTATGCTACTATACGTATTTTGATTGAGAGTAATCCATTTACAGTATAAATAATTTTTGACATAGAAGGGCTTACTATTGCCATTCTGTGAATCATTTTCTATCTTGTAGCTGGTTTGTCTCTCTTTTCCTCTCTTACAATCTTCGTATTTCATTGATTTTGGTAATGAAATACTTTGATTATATTTAATTTTATTTTGTGTATATTCTATAAATGTTTTCTTTTTGGTTTCCATGGAACTTATGTAAAATGTCTTATAATTCTAAAATTTTAACATACAACAACTTATCTTCAATTACATACAAAAAGTCTGCACTTTTATTTATCCTTTCTTTCTTACCAATGCCACAGATTTCACATATTTATACTGTGTTCCACATAAACATAATATAAAAAATATTTTACAGTTATTTATTTTTATGTTTTTTTTTTTTTGATACAGAGTCTCACTTTGTCACCCAAGCTGGAGTGCAGTGGACCATCTCAGCTCACTGCAGCCTTTGGCTCATGGGTTCAAGCAGTTCTCCAGTCTCAGCCTCCTGAGTAGTTGGGAATACAGGCACACACCACCACTCCAGAGTAATTCTTGTATTTTAGTAGACACAGGGTTTCACCATATTGGTTAAGGCTGATCTCGAACACTTGGGTCTTGGGTGATCCACCCACCTTGATCTCCCAGAGTACTGGGATTACAGGTGTGAGCCACCAGGCCTGGCCAATTTTTAACTTCTATAGCATAATTGAAAGTGATTTACACACCACCATTACAATTTACTATACTCTCTGTCTCTATATTTATATTTACTAATATATTTTTTATTTTCATGTGCTTTTCATGTTGCTGTTTAGTGGCTTTTTTGATTCTAAAACTCCTTATAACATTTATTGTAAGGCAGGTCTACTGGTAATGAACTTCCTCAGCTTTTGTTTATATCTGTAATTATTATTTTTGTTATTTTTGAAGGATAATTTGGCTGGATATAGTATTTTTGTTTGGCAGTGTTTTCTTTCATCACTTTAAATACATACTTCAATTAACTAATAGTCATATGTGAGTGCTCTTGTACATGACAAGTTGCTTTTCTCTTGCCATTTTCAAATTTTCTATTTCTCGTTGACATTTAATTATAACATATTTCAGTATAGATTTTTGTGAGTTCTTCCTATTTGGGATCCATTAGGCTTCTTGAATCTGGATATCCATTTTCTTCCCTAGATTTAACAACTTGTGGCCATTAGTTTTAAAACAAGCTTTCTGCTCTTTTTTCCTACTTTTAGAATTTTCATAATGTGTATATTGGTCAGTTTGTTGATGTCTCATACATCTCTTGGAAATTCCTCTCTTTTTTGTTGTTTTCTTTTTGCTCTTCTGGATAATTTCATATTATTTGCCTTTGATATATTTTCTATGTCTTTTAATAAATTCTCATTTTGCCTATGCATTGTTTTCTTTAGTTTATTGGGCAGTTTTATGACAATTATTTAGAATTCATTCTCGGGTTACTTGTTTACATTCTTTAAGGTCAGTTTCTGGAGATGTGTATTATACCATCGATCATGTCATTTTTCTGTTTTTGTTTTCTTCATAACTTTCCTCATCTTTATGGACTGGACTTTCTATGGGAGGAAAAAAACTTTACCAATCATACTGGCTAAATATTCTAGGGGACTCTCAAACCTTTCTGTGAGTGTATATTCTCTAGGCTTGTGCATGTAGATTCCTAACTAAAGGCATTTGCTGATTAATTTATTTATTTTATTATTTTAATTTATTATTTTATTTATTTATTGTTCTCTCCAGTGTATTTGTTTGCTGTAACATGGGACCTCTGAAGCATCAGCATACCACCATATTTTTTCTTTTCAGCAGCCCCCAGGCATCTAAAATCTGCTGAATAATGTCAGCACTGTGAGAGAGGAGAAACAGAAGCTAGGTCGCTGGGCAGCCCCCTGAAGTCTCAGACCATTGGATATATATTCCAGTCTTCCCTTTCCCTCCCAAGGGAGATGGCAGTTGCTGTGAGTTTCCACTCAAACACGTGGTGCTATCCTGAAGGGAAAACCATAGTGAGAAGAAGACACACATTTTTCTTCCAGCCAGTTTCACTGTGGCAGATTTTATACTCAGCAGGGTCATAGTCCGCTCTTAACTTGTATCTGGATTTCTTGGAAAGGGAATTGCCCATGCAGTGTTGCAGAAGAGATGTCTCCATAGGGGGGAGGAGTGTCTAGGGCTTTTTTTCTGCCTTCTTTCTAATGTTCTAGATTTCTACTTTTTTATAGATTTTATTTTAGATTCAGGGGGTATATTGTGCAGGTTTGTTACATGGGTATATTGAATGATGCTGACATTTTGGCCTCTAATTTTCTTATCACACACTCAGGGAGTAAACATAATCATAATACTCAATTGGTAGATTTTCAAAATTCTTCTCCCTCCCTCTCTTCCCCCTCCCTCTCTTCCCTTTAGAATCTCGAAGGTTTACTGTTCCCATCTTTGTGTCTATGTGTACTCAATTTTTAGCTCTCAGTTATAAGTGAGAACATACAATATTTGGTTTTCTGTTTCTTCATTAATTTTCTAGAATAATGGCCTCCAGGTACATCCAAGTTGATACAAAGGACAGGAGTTGTTGTTTTACATGGCTGCATAGTATTCCATGGTGTACATTTTCTTTATCTAATCCACCACTGAGGGGCACCTGTATCGATTCCATATCTTTGCTATTGTGAATAGTACTGTGATAAAATATAAGTGTGAGTGTCTTTGCATAGAATGGTTTATGAGGTTGCTGGATCAAATGAGAATTCTATTTTTTGTTCTTTGAGAAATATCCAGATTGCTTTTCACAGTAGCTGAAGTAATTTACATTCCTACCAACAGTGTATAAGCATTACTTTTTCTCTGCAACCTCACCAACATGTGTTATATTTTTACTTTTTAGTAACAGCCATTCTGTTTGGTGTGAGATACTATCTCAATGTGGTTTTAATTTGCATCTCTCCGATAATTAGTGATCTTGTGCATTCTTTTGAGAAGTGTCCATTCATGTCCTTTGCCCACATTTTACTGGCATTATTTTTTTGTTGATTTGTTTAAGTTCCTTATAGATTCTGCATATTAGATCTTTGTTGGATGCATAGTTTGCAAATATTTTCTCCAGTACTGTCAAATGTTTCCTGAGAGTTTTTTTTTTCTTGTGCCAAAGCTCCTTAATTCAATTATGTTCCAATTGTTGAGTTTTTATTGCATTTCCTTTTGAGGACTTAGTCATGAGTTATTTGCCTGACCAATGTCCAAAAGAGTATTTCCTAGGTGTATTAGTTCATTCTCACAATGCTGTGAAGAAATATCTGAAACTGGGTAATAAAAGAGATTTAGTTGATTCCCAGCTACACATGGCTGGGAAAGGCTCAGGAAACTTACAATCATGGTGGAGGCCCCTATTCACAGGGTTGCAAGATTGAGAATGAGCATCCAGCGAAGCAGAAAGCCCTTTATCAAATCATTAGATTGCAAACACAATTCACTTAGTATCATGAGAACAGCATGGGAAAAAATGGTCTCCATGTTTCAATTATCTTCACTTGGTCCATCCTTGACACGTGGGGATTATTACAATTCAAGGTAAGTTTTAGGTGGGGACGCAGAACCAAACCATATCAATAGGTTTTCTTAAATAATTTTTATAGTTTGAAAACTTATATTTAAGTTTTTAATTTACTTTGAATTAATTATATATAGACAAATCTATCAATCAATCATTGATGTATCTATGGTGTAAAGTAGAGACTTTTCTATCTAACTATGGTGTGAAGTAGAGGTCCAGTTTTATTCTTCTGCATCCAGTTAGCCAGTTTTTCAGGGACCATATATTAATTAAAACCCACAAGCAATATTCCCTCTTGTTGTTTTTTGTCAACTTTGTTAAAAATCAGTTATTTGTAGGCATGTAGCCTTGTTTTAGGGCCTCTACTCTGTTCCATTTATCTATGTGTCTATTTTTGTGAATTATTTTATGACAAGATTATGTCTTGTCATTATGTCCCTTTTAAAGTATAATTTTTTTCTAAATGCTTAATAATAAAATTTAATATCTATGATCTAGCATTCCAGTTTCTCCATAGCCTTCATAATATATGATTTTTCAGTTATAACTTCATACTGCCCCACAAAACTTACTAATCAAACACAATCTAGTAAAACAGAATTTACTAAATGTTTCCCCACAACATACTTATTCCAATCTATAGTATTGTGCCTTTTTCACTTTCTTGCATAAATCTCTCTCCATGTATTACTCCATCATATTATCATATTCTTTTTCCCATTAGATCAATGTTGACTTTAGAATATTTTTATTATTGTATATGGCCACGTCAATTCCTCCCACCAGTAATCTCTTTTAGAATAAAATATTCCTAACAACAGTGGTATTCAAATTATTTTACTTATTAACTCTAAAAAATTGTAAATCTGTATTCTTTTTTTTTT
>PVKP010004514.1:0-19310 GCA_004027715.1 Plecturocebus donacophilus
GTTTCTTCCCATCTTTGTGTATTTATCCTCCTGTCGTCTCTGTAGTTGCTGACTTTCAGATTGGGCCTCTGAGTGGACGTCTAGTTTGTTGATGATGAAGTTATTTCTGTTTCTTAGTTTTCCTTCTAACAGTCTGGCCTCTCTGCTGTAGGACTGCTGAGGTCCACTCCAGGCCCTGCTTCCTGGGGATCGCCTGCAGTAGCCTCTGCACTTTCACTGGGAGCTGCAATCCTGAGCTGCTCCTAAGCGGCCATCTTGCGATGTACCAGAGGACTCTTAAATGAAAATAACAGCAAGATTATAACTTTGTTTTTGGTGGGGCGGGGCACAGGGTCTTGCTGTGTTACAGAGGCAGTGTCACCTAGTGCAGTGGCATGATCTTGGCTCACTGCAGCGTTCACCTCCGAGGCTCAAGCCATCCCCCTACCTCAGCCTCCCTAGTAGCTGTGACTACAGGCGCAAGCCACTATGCCCAGCTAATTTTTGTATTTTTTGGAGTTTCACCATGTGGTCTCGAACTGGGCTTAAGCAATCTGCCTGCCTCAGTCTACTAAAGTGCTAGGATTAACACGCATGAGCCACCGTGCCTTGCTAAGATCACAACTTCTATTTGTGCTAGTTGAGGCAGATATTTTACTGTTCTGACCTTATTTGGAAGCAGTTAAACAACTCTCGAATTGTAGGCCCATCATGTGACAAGCTGGGTAAAAGAGAATTTGCAAGGGTTCTGATTTTGTTATTCTATTTGTTTTAAATTGAATGTTTGTCCTTCAGAAATTCTTATGTTGAAACCTCAACTTCCACTGCAACAGTAATACAAAGTGGGGCCTCTGGGAGTAAATAGGTTTAGAAGAAATCATAAGGGTAGAGCTCCCATGATGGGATTATGACTGTATCAGAAGAGAAAGACAAGAGCGGTCTCTCTTTCTCTCTGCCATGTGAGAAGAAAGCAAGAATGCAGGCATCTGCAAATAAGGAGGGACCTCCCAAGACACCAGTTAAAGGTACCTCTATCTTTATCTTGATCTTGGACTTCCCAGCCTCTAGAACTATGAGAAATACATGTTTGCTGTTTAAACCACACAGTCTGTGGTAGTTTATTATAGTGGCCCAAAGTGACTAAGGCACTGTTCTTCTCTGAGATAGTGTTTGAATAACCAGTACTTACCTTGGCTCTGTGTTCAGATTACTGACTCAGCAATGGAGACGTTATTGGCAAAATGCCATTACCTGCACATTTTGGATATCTCTGGTTGTGTCTTGCTTACTGACCAAATGCTTGAGGACCTTAAGATAGGCTGCAGACAACTCCGGATCCTTAAGATGCAATACTGTACAAATATTTCCAAGTAAGTATGTACCTGACTATGATAAACTTTGAGACTACTTTCTGAGAAAACATAGTATATGGCTATGATGTTCATAATACATAGTGGCTTTCAGTGTTAGGAAGTTTTTGCCTAATTGAAGCAAACATATCCCTTTTCCAGTAGGCCTTTGACTTTAAGCATCTTCCCTTTCTTGACCAAGCAGGTGTCCAAAGCTTTAACTTTAGCTCTTGCTCTGTTCGTTTCTCAAAATACAGTCCATTCAGTTAATCTCCCCTAGGGGATTAAGAGAATAATCTGATTAAACCAGCTCACAAGTTTTTGCCTCTTGACTGAGGGCAAAAATATGCAAGTATTTTAACTGACCTGATGAAATAACATATGAAATGCTTAAAATAAGAATCCTTGACCTTTCCCTGACATAGAAGGTAAGCTTCTATTGTGCAGGCGTGAAAAATACTAAGAATTAATATTATAAAAGTATATAGTGCACAATGTGGCCCAGGCATGTAGATTTCACAGAGGAACTTTCTTAATTAAGTAGCTGTGGTGTGAGCTAAACCACGAGCCCCTGGTTACTTGAGGCCTGAGGAAGAAAATGGTTTCTTATCCAAGGAAGTATATGTTAAAATGAATTGAAAAAAAGAAAGAAAACTTACTTGTAAAATAGCCATTCCCACTGGGCCCACGCCCGCAGAAGGAGGGCAGCCAGCTGGAGCTGGATCAGAGAGAAGAGGGTAGGTCCCGGAAAATTTTTGAAGAGGGTAGAAACTCAACTTTTCCTGATAGGTCTAGAGATAACTCTAATATGAATACTATTAACCTCATTGAAAGAACACCATAAAATCAGGTCTTAGGAGTCTCTGCCAAACTCGTTAGATTATTAACAGCCAACTTTGGGCAAGATGACAGTGAATGAATAGTGTGTTACTCAAAGAAGCTTAGCTTCTAATCTTTTGATTGTATTTTGCTAATCACTATTTATAAGAACTAATATTACTGAACTTCTAATAAGATTCTGGAATGAATGGAGACTTTCTGGCAAGGGTCTCTTTGAACCTAATCATGGTATGATGCTACGGTTTGAATGTGTTCCCCCAAGTTCATGTGTTGAAAATTAGTCCTCAATGCAACACTGTTGAGAGGTGTGACCTTTAAGAGTTGATTAGGAGATGAATGCCACTATCGTGGCAGTTAGTTATCATTGGAGTGGGTTCCTGACAAAAGGATGAGCTAGGGCCCCTTCTCTCCTGCCATGGAATGATATAACAAGAAGGCCCCTGCCAGTTTCTGGCACCTGATATTGGACTTCCAGCCTCTATAACTATGAGAAATAAATATATTTATAAATTACCCAGTCTGTAGTATTCTGTTACAGCAACATATGGGGTGTTGAAGTATGATTAATATAGTGACTGGTCAAGAAGACCCAGGATATCCAGTAACATCCACATCTTGCCTTTAACTGCTCAGTTTTCTTGCTAGGTCCCTAGATTTAAAAAATATGTATGAAAAAACAAAACAAAACAAAACAAAAAAAACAAAGCATAGTAAGACTTGATTACTAGCTGGGCTTTGTCCCAAAACCCCAATGCAGAACTCTAATTAACCAGCTATAGCTATGAAAAATTCCATTGTCTAAGCCATGACAGCCAAAAGGCTGTCTATAAGACAAAAAAGGCCTATTTTGTCTTCTACAATCAAGCTTGGCTATCCCTATCCACAAGAAGCAGGCAGAGACTTGGCCCTAATGCTTAGAAAGGGGCTGGTTTGGTGTGTGCACTTCATTGTCTAAAGGGGTCATACCACCACCTTTTAGTCTCCCTGAAAGCTCCACCCTTGCTTAGCTCTATCAGGAAAGAAGCCTAGAATCCCTTGATTCCATCTTAGTCTAGCAATGGACAGTCTTCACTGCAGAGTAGCTTGGAGAGTCCCAGTGTTTGGACTAGTAATGCTCCAGAAACATCTGTCTTTATGTGTCCAACATCTGTCCAACATCCAGGAGAGGGTGCTGCTTGTCAGTTAGGGGGTTCCTGAAAACCCTGGCCTCAAAATTTTTGCTTAGAGAAGTGGTAAGGCCTAGCTGCATGCAGCTGTTTGGGATCGGCTCTAGGGGCTCTCTTACAGAGCAGCTTTGCTTTGCATTTAGATCCTTTGGTGGAGTTGGAAATGCAGAGTGTATGTAGACCCTTCAAAACTCAAGCCCTTGATGATCTCTAATCCCTTACCTATGCTCAGTCTCTAACCAGGGCCAGTGTGGCTCCCTCAACTGCAGAGGCTTTGTCTTGTCTGGGTAAAACAGAACGTTTAGCAGGTGGGATAAAGGAGATTTTTCTGGCTTGGGAAGAAGCTCAATGACTTTGAATCACAAAGCAATGCACTCCACATGCTTGATTCCATTTTGACCATGAAAACAATGTATGATGCAGCCCTTAAAATCCAATTACAGCCATCAGAAGAGACTGTTTTATATATAAATTCCCTCATACTCAATGGAATCTGAAACTACTTCACCAGCTTTGGAAATCAAAGAGGTCTGCTCAGCTCACCCTTTTTGAACCAGAGGAGCAACAAGCTTTTGGTCAATGAGCAAATTGGCTCTAGCTCTTTTGCAGGAGAGTTACCAGCAGAAGATACAGCTGGCATTCTAACAACCCCAGAATCAGAAGGGTTTCCAAGAAGTGACCCCAGAAGTGCCATGTGGATGCAAGATAAAGACTCCTTTATTTCAAGGAAGAATAAGTAACAACTATGATCAGGAAACGTGACAAAAAAATCTAGTTGTTTGTATCTGAAGCAGTTGTGACAGCTAGCCATTCAACTTATGGCCCTCTGTGGGGAAAGGCAACAGGGTAAAAGGAGTAGAAGAGAGGAAGAAAGACCTTCACAATGGCCCTCACAACCCAGGAGGGCCTGAACCACAGAGAACCTGAAGAATCACTAACTGTAGAGTTAGCAAAAAGGCTAACCCAAGAGCAGAAAACCAAATACTACATGTTCTCACTTATAAGTGGGAACTAAATGATGACAGTGCATAGACATATGCGTGGGAACAACACACACTGGGGCCTCTCAGAGGGTGGATGGTAGGAGGAGGGAGAGAATCAGGAAGAATAACTAGTGGATACTGGGCTTAATACCTGGGTGACAGAATGATCTGTGCAGCAAACCACCATGGCCCACGTTTACCTGTGTAACAAACCTGTATATCTTGTACATGTACTCCTGAAACTAAAATAAAAGTTGGAAATAATTTTTTTTAAAAAGTAAAGGGACCTTTCTGATATTTTTGTGTTTGGAGCCCAAAAACTTCCATTCTAGAGAAATCGTAGAGAAAGTCTTAGTGGCCTTCAGAACCCCAAATAACAGTATGAAGATTCCTTGAAGGCCTTCTTTAGCAGTTGCTAGAAGGGTCAACTCAGGCAGTTCCTACTGCTCAGGCATTCTAGGAGATCTGTGTTGCTAAAAAAATAAAACTCTTATCAGAGTTCTCTGCAGCTCATGAAAAGGTTCAAACCCTTTTGATCTGGAGCTGTTGACTTTTATTATCGGTATGAACAAGTAATGTTATTTAACAATTATTTGCCATATACTGTGATAAATCCTATTTTACATATATTATATAATCCTCACAAATACCCTTTATTATAAAAATGGATAAGGAAACTGGTTTAAACAGGTTAAATAAGGTGCCCACAGTTACACAAATAAGGAGAGCCATACTTTGTACCTAGGTCTTAATCATACTATGCTGCTCTTTGCCTTTAGATTACATTCTCAAGCTTTTTAAAAGCTCTGACATTCAAGGGATATGACTGGTAAGGGTAGACACATGCTCTGTTGTGCCCATCTGATGCACAATAAGAGAGGCTGTGGATTATGAGCAGTCCGTGGTGATGGCTCCAACAATCCCTTTTTTTGCCTACTCAAGAGATTAGAAGGAAATGTGAGCAAGGGCACATAATGTTACTACAGGGCTAACCCAGAATCTCTTTTAATTTATAAAAAACAAAGTCACTAACAAACTTCAGTGCAGTGTTATTATTAACCACCTAATAGGATACATTACAACTGTGACATATCAGGTTTAAAAATCACTGTTCTATACTGATCCAAAGAAACCTCTCTCACCAGGTTAAATGAGTAAGGATGACTAACCATTGCAGCAGACTGGTTGAATTCCCAGATCATTTCATACAAGGTCTCACAGTCACGTAGGCCAAAACAGGATGGAATGCAGTCAAAGGATTCCAAATGTGCTCTATGGAATTTAGAACACACAGTGGCTCCTAAGAATATATTTTCTTTTCAATATTTCCTAGCTCCTATGTGCTGATCATACTACAGCATCAAGCTATTAAGAGAGAAAGGGGAGGGGCAAGAGAGAGAGAGAGATGTTTCTGGCAGAAGTATAGTTTCTACATTTTTAAAAATTATTTATTTATTATGTACTTTAGGTTCTGAAGTACACGTGCAGACCATGCAAGATTGTTGCAAAGGTACATACACGGCAAAGTGGTTTGCTGCTTTCATCCCCCCCGTCACCTATATCTGGTATTTCTCGCCTCATTATCCCTCCCACCCTCCCCACCCCCTGCTGTCCCTCCCATAGCCTCCCACTACTGACTGCAGTGTGTGATGCTCCCCTCCCTGTGTCCACGTGTTCTCATTGTTCAACACCTGCCTTTGAGTGATGACATGCAGTGTTTGGTTTTCTGTTCTTGTGTCAATTTGCTGAGAATGATGGTTTCCAGATTCATCCGTGTCCCTATGAAGGACACAAACTCATCATTTTTTATGGCTGCGTAGCATTCCATGATGTATATGTGCCACATTTTCTTTACCCAGTCTATCAATCATGGACATCTGGGTTGGTTCCAGGTCTTTGTTATTGTAAACAGTGCCACAATGAACATACATGTGCATGTGTCTTTATAATACAACAATTTATAATCCTTTGGGTATATACCCAGCAATAGGATTGCTGAGTCAAATGGTATTTCTATTTCTAGGTCCTTGAGGAAGTGCCACACTGTCTTCCACAATGGTTGAACTAATTTACACTCTCACCAACAGTGTAAAAGTGTTCCTATTTCTCCACATCCTCTCCAGCATCTGTTGTCTCCAGATTTTTTAATGATCGCCATTCTAACTGGTGTGAAATGGTATCTCAATGTGGTTTTGATTTGCATTTCTCTAATGACCCCTGATGATGAGCGTTTTTTCATGTTTGTTGGCCTCATATATGTCATCTTTTGTAAAATCTCTGTTCGTATCCTTCGCCTACTTTTGAATGGGTTAGTTTTTTTCTTGTAAATCTACTTTAGTTCTTTGTAGATTCTGGATAGTAGCCCTTTGTCAGGTGAGTAGACTGCAAAAATGTTTTCCAATTCTGTTGGTTGCCAGTTTGCTCTAATGATTGTTTCCTTTGCTGTACAGAAGCTCTGGAGTTTAATTAGATCTATTTGTCTATTTTGACTTTGGTTGCCAATGCTTTTGGTGTTTTAGCCATGAAGTCCTTGCCTATGCCTATGTCCTGAATGGTTTTTCCTAGGTTTTCTTCTAGGGTTTTTATGGTGTTAGGTCTTATGTTTAGATCTTTAATCCATCTGGAGTTAACTTTAGTGTAAAGTGTAAGGAAGGGGTCCAGTTTCTGCTTTCTGCACATGGCTAGCCAGTTTTCCCAACACCATTTATTAAACAGGGAATCCTTTCCCCATTGCTTGTTTTTGTCAGGTTTGTCAAAGATCAGATGACTGTAGATGTGTAGTGTTGCTTCTGAGGCCTCTGTTCTGTTCCATTGGTCTATGTCTCTGTTTTGGTACCAGTACCATGCTGTTTTGATTACTGTGGCCTTGTCGTATAGTTTGAAGTCAGGCAGGATGATGCCTCCGGCTTTATTCTTTTTGCTTAGGATTGTTTTGGCTATACAGGCTCTCTTTTGGTTCCCTATGCAGTTTGAAGTGGCTTTTTCCAGTTCTGTAAAGAAGGTCATTGGTAGCTTGATGGGGATAGTATTAAATCTATAAATTACTTTGGGCAGTATGGCCATTTTCACGATGTTGATTTTTCCCAACCATGAGCATGGAATGTTTTTCCATCTGTTTGTGTCCTCTCTCGTTTCATTGAGCAGTGGTTTGTAGTTCTCCTTGAAGAGGTCCTTTACATCCTTTGTTAGCTGTACTCCTAGGTATTTTATTTTCTTTGTAGCAATTGTGAATGGGAGTTCACTTTTGATTTGGCTCTCTGTCTGTTATTGGTGTATAGAAATGCTTGTGATTTCTGCACATTGATTTTGTATCATGAGACATTGCTGAAGTTGCTTATCAGTTTCAGGGGATTTTGGGCTGAAATGGTGGGATCTTCTAAATATACAATCATGTCACCTGCAAATAGAGACAATTTGGCTTCCTCTTTTCCTAATCGAATACCCCTTATTTCTTTTTCTTGCCTGATTGTCCTGCCTAGAACTTCTAATACTATATTGAATAGGAGTGATGAGAGAGGGCCTCCTTGTCTTGTGCCAGATTTCTTAGGGCATGCTTCCAGTTTTTGCCTGTTCAGTATGATATTGGCTATGGATTTGTCATAAGTAGTTTTTATTATTTTGTGATATGTACCATCAATACCTAGTTTATTGAGGGTTTTTAGCATAAAGCGCTGTTGACTTTTGTCAAAGGCCTTTTCTGCATCTATTGAGATAATCATGTGGTTTTTGTCTTTGGTTCTATTTATGTGACGAATTACATTTATAGACTTGCGTATGTTGAACCAGCCTTGAATCCCAGGGATGAAGCCTACTTGATCATGATGAATAAGCTTTTTGATGTGCTGTGGCATTCTGTTTGCCAGTATTTTATTGAAGATTTTTGCGTTGATGTTTATCATGGATATTGGCCTGAAGTTTTCTTTTTTAGTTGTGTCTCTGCCCAGTTTTGGTATTAGGATGATGTCAGTTTCATAAAATGAGTTGGGGAGGATTCCCTCATTTTGTATTGTTTGGAATAGTTTCAGAAGGAATGGTACCGGCTCTTCTTTGTATGTCTGGTAGAATTTGGTTGTGAGCCCATCTGGACCTGGGCTTTTTTTAGTTGGCAGGCTATTAATTTTTGCCTCAACTTCAGACCTTTTTATTGGTCTATTCAGGGATTCAACTTCTTCCTGGTTTAGTCTTGGGAGAGTGCAAGTGTCCAGGAATTTATCCATTTCTTCCAGATTTACTGGTTTGTATGCATAGAGTTATTTGTAGTAATCTCTGATGGTAGTTTGTATTTCTGTGGCATTGGTGGTGATGTCCCCTTTATTGTTTCTTATTGCATTATTTGATTCTTCTCTCTTTTCTTTTTTATTAGTCTGGCTAGTGGTCTATTTTGTTGATCTTTTCAAAAAACCAGCTCCTGGATTTGTTGATTTTTTGAAGGGTTTTTTGTGTCTCTATCTCCTTTAGTTCTGCTCTCATCTTAGTTATTTCTTGCCTTCTGCTAGCTTTTTAGTTTTTTTGATCTTGTTCCTCTAACTCTTTCAATTCTGATGATAGGGTGTCAATTTTAGACCTTTCCTTGCTCCTCATGTGGGCATTTATTGCTATGAATTTCCCTCTAGACACTGCTTTAAATGTACCCCAGAGATTCTGGTATGTTGTGTCTTCATTCTCTTTGGTTTCAAATAACATCTTTATTTCTGCTTTCATTTCATTATTTTTAACTTTCTTTATACCATTCAAAATATATGTGTAAGAGCTTCTGCACAGCAAAAGAAACCATCAACAGAGTAAACATATGGAAGAAAAAATTCACAAATTTGCATCTGACAAAAGTCTAATATCCAGAATGTATAAGGAATTTAAATAAATCAATAAGCAGAAATCAAACAACCCCATTAAAAAGTGGGCAAAAGACATGAACGGACACTTCTCAAAAGAAGACATACAAGTGGCCAACAAACATATGAAAACATGCTCAACATTGCTAATCATCAGAGAAATGCAAAATCAGAATCACAGTGAAGTATCATCTCACACCAATCAGAATGGCTATTTTTTTTTTTTTTTTTTTTTTTTGAGATGGAGTCTCGCTCTGTCAGGCTGGAGTGCAATGGCATGATCTCAGCTCACTGCAGCCTTCAGCTCCCGGGTTCAAGTGATTCCCCTGCCTCAGCCTCCTAAGTAGCTGGGAATGGCTATTATTGAAAAGTCAAAAAATAACAGATGCTGGTGAGGACATGGAAAAAAGGGAATGCTTATACACTGTGGCAGGAATGTAAACTAGGTCAGCCAAAATGGAAAGCAGTATAAAAATTTCTCAAAGAACTAAAAATAGAATTAGCATTTTACCCAGTAGTGGGATTCAGAGGAAAAGAAATAATTTTATCAAAAAGACAGCTGCACTTGTGTGTTTATTGTAGCACCATTCACAACAGCAAAGTCCTGGGATCAACCTAAGTGCCTGTCAGGGGTTGACTGGATAAAGAAAATGTGAAACGTTCAGACCATGGAATCCTACACAGCCATAAAAAATGAAATCATGTCCTTCTCCAGCAACATGGATGCAGCTGCAGGCCATTATCCTGAGTGAATTAATGCAGGAACAGAAAACCAAATACCACATGTTCTCACTTTTAAGTGGAAGCTAACCACTTGGACCTGAAGATGGAAACAGTAAATACTGGGAACTCCAAAAGTGAGGAGGCAGGGGGGATGGCAAGGGTTATAAAAGTACCTAATGGGCATTATGTTCACTATTTGGCTGATGGGTTCAATAGAAGCCCAAACCCAAGCATTGTGTAATATACCCACATAACAAACCTGCACATGTACACCCTTAATATAAATTTTTTTTTTTTAAAAAGATGCATGTGTGCAAATACACAGCTACATAGAATGCTATGATAAAGAACTCAGAAAAACCTTCTGGCAGTCATTTTCTGATCTCTTCTCTTGGCAAGGTCCTGGGTCTTAGGATAGTTCATGTGAGGATGCCAAAGGTGGTAAAGACAGCTAGTCATGGCTAAGGATTTCCTGAAGGGCAGGGAAGAAGTGGAATAGGGAATAGTCTATACTAGTATTCATAGCTCTCTAAAAATAATCCTAGATTTGCTCCAGGATAGGTTCATATTTTCTGTTTTTCCCTAGGACCACCCTTACTGTGAAAGCACTTAAGACTAAAACAGGCCCTAGAGACACACTGGGTGGAGGTAGCCTTAACCTCCCAGAACTTGCGTCTGCAAGGAGTGGGGGTCTGAGATCTGATCCTTTGTTCTTCTCTAGTCAGTAAGCATCACTTCCAGCAGTCAGGGGACCCACTGATGTTTGGTTTCACTAAAGCTGCCTATGGGTGGACTGGAGAGCAGAGCTAGGATAAGGGGGACAGGGATCAAGGCAAGGAATGAGTACATTAAAGAAATACATATACCACTGGACACTTCACCCATGGCTGGGGTTCAACATGCAGCTCATTTCAATGCTGTCCCATCATACTGCTTTAAATAAGTAGTCGCCCTGTTCACTCCCTATTTTTCTTTTCTTATATTAAGGAGTCAACGTTCTCACCTTTCTTTTTCTTGTTATTTTCTCAAACCCCCACTACTTGATAATTGTTTTATATTACAATGACCACGTAATGTACTCTGGCTTGTAGCTGATTGAGCAGCCATAGGACTCAGTATTTACACATTCCCATACTTAGCATTAGGAGTACCTATCCTCCTACCAGTTATCTAGAACCCTCAAAACTATTGCTCTTCTGACATTAAAGGTAAGATATAACTTGGTGAACTAGGATTTGTAATCTTTTACTCCCTAAAACAAGCATTTCTTTTCCCTATAGGTCAAGAACATTGTTGTCTCTAGCTGTGCTACTCCTGTAGGACAGTCAATGTGCAGCTCATTTCAATTCTGTCCCATCATAAAAAGATATGATAATCTCACCTATAAAGAATGGAAAAGGGAGAAATATCATTAGGAAAAGAATATGTTAAAAGCAAAAGATATAAACTCATTACTTTGGCATAATAATATTCTATTTGGAGGATATATAAAGATTATAGAAGAGGTTTAAAATGGAGGACAGTACCTTAAGAAAAGATTTTAAAAATTCACAGAATGCAAAACATTATCTTTGACAATAAACTTACCATTTTTGAAACTGAGAATAAATATTTCTCTGAAGAGAATAAACTTGTTTGCCAAGTTTTAGTCCATAAGGATTGGTGGCTCTAAACTAGAAATCAGGATACGATAATTGCTTTTACTCAATTTGTTCTTTAAATTTGTAGAAGTTTTGCATGAGAGCAAATATATAAGCTAAAAAGCAATGTGCTTACAGGAAGAATTAGCAATGCTTTGATTATCTCCCTGTTGACTTTGGTTACAATTATTTTAATACATCTAAAGTTTGATTTAATTGAAACAGCATTTTAAACTGGTATCTCTATGTTGTTGGATTTTTTCTTCACATTTCTTTGCCTTACCTGAACTCATATTACCATTCGGCACAAACTTAATTCCAAGTGTATGGTAAAGCCAGCTCCATATCAGTGACTCTGTTTCCAGACTTTTGCAATTAATAACTCAATGTAACATATAGCAAGAGTGGAAAAGGTCGTGCCTTCATGGGTTTACATCATAGTTACTCATTTCTAATTCTACAGAAGTGGTCAATTATTCATCTCCTTTTTAGTACCAATCTCATGATCCAAACCAACTTTCTAGGCAAGGAAGTTATTCCTGCTGTCCTCAAAATGGCTTTGTTTTCAAGTTAGATATACTTTTTTTCTTCTGATACCTTCTTTACTTCCCTATTTCCTCCTAAGAAAGACTATAACAGTATTTTTCAATCATTTTGGTCATGGACCTTGAGAAGGTCATGAGTCACAAACCTTCTCAAAAAAATGTGTATTACAGACAAAACTGCATGAACTTTCAGGGAGTTCATGGACCTCCCTGCAGTTCATCCATGTAGTCACAAGGGATCTGTTAACTCTGGATTAAGAGCTCCTGGCCTGGTGCATGTTCAGCCCTCACAGGTAGGCTGGTAAGGTTACTCTGTCATCAGAGAAACTAGAAATACCAAAAAAGGGACTTACTCAAAGCACTGTAAATAGAGGCCTCAGTGTTCCTCTTCTATGGCCATGTGTAGTTCCTTTACCCATTCCCTGTATCCGTTAATTTCTGAACTGGCTGAATCAGAGCTACTGAGGCTTTGGGACCCTGTCTTTTTGTACACTTACCCATATCCTCTCAGCAAGGCAAGAGAGCTCTGATGTGAGTTCAAATTGTGACAGTGAGTTAACTCCAAATTTGGTTGAGTTTGAAAATTTTGCACTAGGGATTACTTCTGCAATTAGCTAATGCTAAGCACTGTTATTACAGGAACGCAGCTAAAAGAATGTCATCTAAAGTTCAGCAGCAGGAATACAACTCTAATGACCCTCCACGTTGGTTTGGCTATGTTAGGGAAGGAAACCCTCTTACATAGCCTGACAACATAATATCATCTAAAGGACACTTCGAATTAACAGTGGAAAAATCAACATACAGCAGTGAAGAGGAAGCCGCTTGACTTTCAGCCTCAAGCAGGAAGAACAAAAAATCTGGAACTCAGCAAGTTTTCTCCATTTGTTGCAAGTATGTGTACTAGCTGAATCTCAATAACAATGTAGACAAGCAACAAACCATCTTCTGATTCTTATTCCAACTACAAATGTTTCCAAATACATCAGCAGTTCTTCTGTCTAAATAATGATGATTTTAAAAAGAAGCCAAATCAAGTACTGACTACAAAAAATTTCTACCTAAATTTAATCAAACCAATAGTTTTGATGAGATTATAAAATCTAAAGTTATAGTTACATGAAACAACCCTGACAGATGAGACTTTTTGACAAGAAATTAAGAAATTTTTCTTTAGAAAGGAAAAAGATGGAGATGACCATTATGTCAAACTAAGAGTTTGAGCCAGGGCAATAACTTGAAGGACCTGTGATGTTTTACAAAGCTTTATAAAGAATACAGACATATATTAATATTTTCAAAGGAATGGGGCTTTCCTGTGCTTTCCAGTCATTTAACAACAAAAGAGAACTAAATGCCGCCAGTTAACTCTGGACTTATCTGAACATTTGACTTAGCAGTCAGGGGCAAATTAAATAGAAACAAGAATGTCTGAATAGAAAGAATGTCCCTGAAATGTCTCAGAAAGATATCCTTTTAATCAAATTTGCACCATGGAGGAATTCTTAAAACTGTGCTATGCCAAAAAAGATGCTCCCTCAATTTTATGCTAGTAAGTAAGGGTTATTAATTGCATATCTACATTTTAAATTTTACTAAGCTTTAATCTGTGGGTTTTTACTATTAGTTGATATTATGTAGCACTGATGTTGACACAATCCAGGAGAAAGCACAACTCTGTTTTGACTGCCACAAACAAGCTGTGTCAGTAATAGCAGATCAGTCTTAACCTTTCTGTTTCCTCAATTACTTATCTCTCACATGGAGTTAATTATCTTTTTGTATCCCACAAGTTTCAAATAAGGATTAAAAACTTAAGATAAAGCATTGTTATTCTGAAAAGTTTTGAAAAGACTGTACAAAGTATTAGAGGTTACCTTGTATTAGCTAAATGCGTTTAGCAATTATCCCCCACTGAGGTTGATTTGCAGTTTTTGAAATAAGGTAGTATTACTTAGCTGTGGAAAGTTTCCTGGGAGTGGACTCACAGGTAACAGAATCATTTGAGTGGGAAGTTTTAGGACCATAGCCAAGAGACATAAGATGACATAAGAGTATGATTTTAACCTAAATTTGGAAATTTCTGGCAGCTGCATTAGAGTTAATTTCAAAAATCTGATCCCTAATTAGCCTCATGCACACAGCTGGAGGAACTTATAAAAGAGGCAATTGCTTTCTACAGGAATGACACCTGCACCGGGGAGACCCCGGTAAGAAACACACCCTATTGTGTTCTCCAGAAACCTAGCAGGTTGCTTTATATTCAGAGCTTGCTCCAAAGCTCTTTGAGTAACATCCTCTTTTAAACAAGAACAGAAAACACATTCATTCATATTGGGAAGACAAATTTTATAGCTATGTAAATGAAGAAAAGGAGTAGAAAAAGTGAGCTATGAAAGAAGACCAAGAAGTAAAGTTTACAGGTAGAGAAATCTTTTAAGTTCTCAGTGCAAAGTCCTCAAAATATCAAAGATATTAGTTAGGTCTTTAGCGCTTAAGCATTTCATATTCATAGGTCTGTGTCCAAGAGAGTAAAATATGGCAGCTTTTCTTTTTTGTCTGGGACTTAACAATGTGATCCAAATATGTACAATTCCATTGTTGACTGCTGTTATGCTTATGACTTTTCTGGCTGTGGTTGGCTAATTTATTTTTAGTCATGAAAATGTTTATATAATTGCATGAAGGTGAAAAAAGATGATAATAATTGCTTCAATGCCTCACAGTTTCCTCTACTTAATAGTATAACACACTACAACCATACCAAATATACCAACAAGTAAGTATCTTTCAAACTTGTATTCATTCTGATTTAATGAAGGGTGAACTAAAAGGAGACTTTGAAATAGCCTGTAAAGCTGACTTTTGCTTCATAAATAAAAAGTTAAAAACAGAACTAAAAAAAAAATGGAATATTAATGAAAAGGAAGCTGGGCATAGTGGTTCATGTCTATAATCGCAGCACTTTGGGAGGCCAAGACAAAAGGACAGCTTAAGGCCAGGAGTTTGAGACCTGATGAACATAGTAAGACCCATCTCTACAAAAAATTAAAAAATTAGAGCAGGTGTGGTGGTGCCTGTCTATAATCCCAGCTACTCAGGAGGCTGAGGCAGGGGATGCCTAAGGCCAGGAGTTCAAGGCTTCAGTGAGCTATGATCATGTCACTGCACTCCAGCCTCGGCAACAGAGTAAGACCTCATCTGAAAAAAAGAAAAAGATCATCATAAATCATCATATTTGGAAAGGTTTGTTAAAAATTAGTGTTTAAGAATGGACTTCTCCTAGCCCAACATACTAGCTCACACCTGTTATCACTGCACTTTGGGAGGCTGAGGCAGGCATCTGAGGCCAGAAATTCAAGACCAGCCTGGCCAACATGGTGACATTCTTACTAGAGATAGCTCTAGTAAAAATACAAAAATTAGCTGGGCATGGTGGCATGTGCCTGTAATGCTAGCTACTCTGGTGGTAGACACACAAGAATCTTGAACCTGGGAGGCAGAAGTTGCAGTGAGCCAAGATTGTGTCACTGCACTCCAGCCTAAGTGATAGAGCAAGATCCTGTCTCAAAAAAAAAAAGAGAGAGAGAGAGAGACTTATCTTCATCATAAGAAATATAATCCAAGTGATTTAGGCCATTCTTGTTTTGCTATAAAGGAATATCTGAGACTGGGTGATTTATAAAGAAAAGAGGTTTAATTGACTCACGAGGTTTAATTGGTTCTGCAGGCTGTGCAACCATCGCACAGGGATCTGCTTGGCTTCTAGGGAGGCCTCAGGGAGCTTTTACTCATGGCAGAAGGCAAAGCGAAGCAGTCACATCACATGGCAAGAGCAGGAACAAGAGAGAGATGGGGAAGATGCCCACACTTGTAAACAGTTAGATTGTGCAAGAACTCACTATCACGAGGACAGGACCAAGAAGGTGGTGGTAACAATGAGAAATCTGCCTGCATGATCCAATCACCCCCCCTGCCCCCAGGCCCCACTCCAACACTGGGGATTACATTTCAGCATGAGATTTTGGGGGACAGATATCCAAACTACATCACTAAGAGATAGGTCTAGTCAGTATTATATAACTTATTTATTTTAATTAATTAATTATTTTGAGACAGAGTCTCACTCTGTCACCTAGGCAGGAGTGCAGTGGTGTGGTCTCGGCTCACTGCAACCTCCACCTCCCAGGTTCAAGTGATTCTCCTGCCTCAGCCTCCTGAATAGTTGGGATTACAGGGATGAGCCACCATGCCCCGCTAATTTTTTTTTTTTTTTATATTTCTAGTAGAGACGAAGTTTCACCATGTTGGCCAAGTTGGTCTCAAACTCCTGACCTCAATGATCTACATGCCTTGGTCTTCCAAAATGCTGGGATTACAGGCATTAGCCACTGTGCCCAGCCAGTAGTATATAATTTAAATGTTCCAGGAATAGAGATGTTTGAAAGAAATGGAATTCATAAAATATCTTTATATAGTATACCATTATAAAAATCTATTTTCATATATCAGGCTATAAAATAGCTGTTTCTTTCCTCCTGATGAGCTATATCTTAAATTACACAAAAGATATTAAGAATCAGTAGCAAATGCTTCACATGTTTTTTATTCACAGCTTAAATTTACATTGATGGCATAAGGGGTACTAAGTAGAAAACCTGTCATGTGAGAGCTACACTATAAAAAATTTTAAGCTAATTGCACCCCCCTATGACAAATGCCTTTGTATGATCTCCTTCCCTTGAGTGGGAGTGGAAACTGAATGTGATAGGCCATCACTCCCATGAATGTTACATTATATGGCAAAACAAAGGTTATCTTGGGTGGGCCTGACCTAATCGAGTGAGCTCTTTAAAAGGATATATTCTTCCAGCTGGTTGCAGAAGTCAAGATATTCAAAGCATGAGAAGAACTCAGTTTATCACTGCAGGCTTAAAGATGGAAGGGCAACATGAGAAGACATGTGGGTGGCCTCTAGAAGCTTAGAGTGATTGCTGGCTGACAGCCAGCAGGAAAATGGAGACCTCAGTCATCCAATCACAAGGAAGTGTGGATTTTTCCAATAATCTGAATGAACTTGGAAGTAAATTTCTTCCCAGAGACTCCAGATGAGAATTCGGTCTGGCCAAAATCTTGATTCCAGACTTGTGATTCCCTGAGCAGAGAACTTAGCCATACTGGGCTCTTGGCTTATGGAACTGTGAGCTGTAAATGAGTATTATTTTATGCTGCTAAATTTGTGGTAATTTGTTACATATCAGTAGAAAATGAATACAATAGCCAAGTACAAATTTTGAAAAAGCCTACCAAAACAGTTCACCAGTATTCATTCTCAATTTGCTCTTTTCAACATTTATATGAACAGTGGTATTTACGTTTTTGTAGTCACAGATATGCAAATCATTGTTAAAAATCATAAATACAACCTCAAATCAGCCTTAGTCCTGCAGTTTCAGGGACTGGAACCAGCTTTGCCTTCTAAAACTTACAGTCCCTTTTGGAGCATCAGCCTTAATCCATTTTTCATGTTTGCTTGCTTGATTCATGAGTCCTGAAACAAAAAAATTGCATAAAGTTACATAAGAGCAGTAATTGACCACATAGATCCTAGCAACATATCTATAAAACTGAAAAACACCTTAGAATACCAAGCATCTTGATAAAGATAGTCTGAATTGGGAGAGTTGCAAAGAGGTTATCTGGGCTTGCTCCTCTCCATGCATTTTCTCAGAACAACCCTGAGAGGGAGGGTACTCTGTGTGTTTTGTTTTGTTTTGTTTTGTTTGAAACGAAGTCTCACTCTGTTGCCCAGGGTGGAATACAGTGGCACGATCTCAACTCACTGCAGCCTCTGCCTCCTGAGTTCAAGCAATTCTCTGGCCTCAACCTCCTGAGTAGCTGGGACTACAGACACATGCCACCATGCTCGACTAATTTTTTTGTATTTTTAGTAGAGACAGGGTTTCACCGTGTTCGCCAGGCTGGTCTTGAACTGTAGATCTCAGGTGATCTACCCACCTCGGCCTCCCAAACTGCTGGGATTACAGGTGTGAGCCACCACCCCCAGCCAACTGTGTTTTATTTGTACAGGATGAGTATCCCTTATCTAACATGCTTGGGACCAGAATTGTTTCAAATTTCCCATTTTGTTGTTTTTTTTTTTGAATATTTGAAGAAGACATACCAGTTGAGCAACCCTAATATGAAGATCTGAAATCCAAATTACTCCAATGAACATTTCCTTATTTCATATTTTGAAGCATCTCAGATTTTGGATTAGGAATGTTCAACATTTATTATTTTTAAATGTAGTCTTAAAAAAAAGAGCTTTATTGGAGTATAACTGACAAAATAAACTACATGTTCTTAAAGCATACAATGTAGTAAGTTTTGACATAGGTAAAAGTCTGTGGATCATCTCCTTAATCAAGATAGTGAACATATCCATCACTCCCAAAAGTTTCTTTGTATTCCAGTACAATCTTTCCCTCATGCCCTTCCCTTCCTGTCACCCTCCAACCCCCACTCCCTTCAATCACTGATCAGCTTTGTGGCACTATGGATTAGTTACTCTTTGTAAAATCTTATATAAATGGAGGTATACAGTTATGCACTTAAAAAAAATCTGTCTTCTTTCATTCGGCATAATTATTTTGAGGTTCATCCACAGTGGACCATGTATAGGTAGTTTCCTCAACACTTGCTCATTAGTACTTGGCTGAATGTTCATGGCACCCTCTGCAGTCTCCTCTGTGCAGCTTCCTCCCCTCTGGAACTCTCTTTTGTGAACTCTGGACAGCCTTGGTCTCCCCAGAAGCTCTGCTCAGAGACAGTCTCCTCCACTCAAGGAGTCTGCTGGGCTCTGCCTGTGCAATCTCTCCCTGCCCCACAGCCCAGAAACTTGTTCAAGGTCATTGACTGTGGCAATCACAAAGCTCCCCTCATTTGTTTCTCAGATCTATTCTTCTAGTTCTGTTTTCTTTACAAATCAAGGTTAAAAAGGTGTTATTTTTCCTCTGGAGTTCCACTGCAGTTCTGGGTTTAAGAAACCAGACAAATTGAGACAGAACAGGGACCCTTTGTAGGGGCCTGTGGGCTCTTCTCAAGCACAAAAATTAAAAAAAAAAAAAAATCTTAGGTTTCTTAAAAGATACCAGGCATCTACCTAAGTAAACTCCTGCACTTTGGGAGGCCAAGGTGGGTGGATCACCTTAGGACAGGAGTTCAAGACTCCCCTGGTCAACATGGTGAAA